>QVOB01020768.1:0-22373 GCA_014839585.1 Pseudomyrmex concolor | reverse complement strand
AAAAAAAAAAAAAAAAAAAAAAAAAAAAAAAAAAAAAAAAAAAAAAAAAACTTGGCGCGAAATCGCGACGTCAGATCGGAGACGAGACTTTTACGAGGCTCACGAGGAAAGCCAAATCACCCGACGGAATTACACAAACTCTTCCATATCGCATATAAATATATACAGCGATCGGCCACGAAATCACGAATAGATTTTCATGAATTTTCCTCCGGGGCCGGTTATTGCCCAGCCGCGCTGGCCTGATTCCCTTCCCTTAAGCTTCTCCTCCTCACCCGTCTCTTCCCTGTGATCTCTTTCCTCTTCCGCGAATGTCCCGTTCCACCTCGTCCGTCTTTCTCTCTCGTTCTCGTCGCAACGACGACGCCTCCTCCTCGATCGTCTGCCGATCCGTCGACCTCGCGCACGCCGCCCAACTTCTACGCGGCATCTCCGATCGCTTCCTCATGAAATATTCACGCGGTACGACGAAATCATCGTTTGTTAGTCAACGCCATCTCTCATCTCTTTTCTCTCCACTCGCGGCTATATATCGCGAGTCCGACACTCTCGGGCATTGTCATCCTCCAATGACCCATTTCTTCCTGCACTCCGGCGATCTCTTAGATCGTCGCGCGCTTCTTACGCAAGTAGAAAGTACGCGCGCACGAATTTGAACATTATTCCTTTCATCAAAAACAAAAACAAAAAAAAAAAAAAAGTAACAGCAAACGTTGAGAAAAATTCATGAAAATTTATGGCTTTCCATTTAGTTAGGTGTTTTTTGTTTTTTTTGTTTTTTTTGTTTGGATGATAAATTTCTGTGCTGCTTTCTACCTGAAGAGTACCGAGCGTGTGTTACATGTTCATGCAAATTATTGCCGAATATATTTGATTTGCATTTACATTCGATACACGAGTCTACGATCGAAAGGTTGCGAACGAAGTGAGAAGAAGATATAAATAAAAACTGTTCGTCCCATCTACATTTCCACTATGTTACAAGACGCACACGCGCGCGTTGTAAGGTCGTCAATTTTCGTGAAATTTGCTGAACGACTTTCGGAAGTAGCTTCCGTAAAACATTCGCGACACGTAGAAACTTAATCGGCGGCCCCGAATCTTGGAAGGGTCGCGAATATCGCGGCAAGGTCGACACTTTGTCTAATGATGTGCGCGAAACGAAATTGGTGAAAGGATGCGTGGGATAATGCGAGTGTCGGTTTGTGGCGCGACGATAGCCAAGATTTTCTGCGCTTTTAATGAGCAGGTAGATCGTTAATAGACCGCGTCGGTCGTGAGAACATTTTCATTTTCTGTGTGTGTCCGACAAATTGTTGATCTTGTAACATCCGCTGTCTCTTTCCGTTCGTCGGATAAATAGACAAGTTGAACAAGCTGCAACGCGATCGCAAGATGATAATTATATATTTACATTATTTGACCTTTTAACGGTGTTAATTATGGATATTTGTGCGACGCGCTAAAGCGTTTCCTTAATGACCGGAGAGAGCCTCGCTAACGAGCGAGCGCGGCCGAAATTGTAACATGCACACGATGATATCTCGTCCAATTTGTCGGATGACTGAACGTCTTAAGATGCCGGTTTCGATTTCAGTTCGTGATTATGTTCGCATGTAACAATGAGCGAGGGCATGAAGGCGGCTTGTCTCGCAATGACGAGCAAGAGAGGTAACATGTGTGCAACCTTCAACGATGATGGAGGGCTGATTAAGCAAATCAGAAACATGCGTACCCGATGTGCACGCGATCGATTCTGCCGATCATTACACGAGCAAAGCGAAGAAGTTTTGCGTTTTAACATTAATTCAACCGTTCGAAAACTTTTCGCTTTTAACGTTGTATATTTTTATATTTTTTATTTTAATTTAGAAAATTTCTATACATGTGCGCAATTTTAATTTATAAATTAAAAAAGTTGTTTTTTTTTTGTTAAAATTAACGGCGATTACTCATCCGAAGCAATTGATATCGCGCATTACATCCTATAGAATCCTAACGGGTTATAGCTCCGCCATTGCAGCGCGATTGTTTAATTGCCGCGCAATTAAATTGTTTTTGCGAAGTACGATTTGCGGTCGGTAAACACGGCGTTAATACAATCACGGAAGTCATTAAGTCAATTCGTCTTACGTTCATTTCGGCACGTCAAGTTGTCCTCGCGCACTTACTTTATTGTTTCTTTTCAGGCTTTAGATATAATTGCGATGAATTATCGCATTCGACATTGCTGAAATATTTACAACCGGCTGTATAAAAAAATACGTCAAAAAGTTGCTCGATAAGGCAACACGAGTAGCGGAACGAAGCAAGAGAGATCATCAGCATACGCAAGTGGAAGATCGCACGTACAAATACATACACGCATTTGAATAATGAACCACATACGTAGGTCTTGTTCGGCCCTTTTTTGTATCTGGCCGCTACCTTGCGCGCGATGCTATCTCATCTTGTTCTCTTGCATCACGAATGTAGGCTGTGGCCTCAAATTTAAGCTCCCATCGAGGCGCTACAATTATCCCTCCGCCGTCGCCGGCAAGGTCGCCGCATTGTCCATTCGAAGATGCAATCAATGCGGTTTCAAACAAGGCTGACATTGTCGCGGCAACGGATGAACAATGTGTAAGAGCGATCTGCGACTTTTTCGTGAAAAGAGCGTCTCTCTCGCATAAAGAATGAGCGAAAAGCAAATGTCCGAAGTCAAAGTTCATTGTGTGAAGTCGCGTTTGTACCTTTGCGAAACGAGGACAACAAACACGCCGCCGCCGAGATGAGAGTGTTGTTTCTTCGGCCGAGAATAGTTAATTAATATGCAGTTTGTGCTTGAAACGATGCACCTTATACGGCGATTTCGTCGCGGCGCGACGCGGGCCGTAAATCACGGCCGAGATTAAGCGAAGTTTTTTTTTTTTTTTTTTTTTTTTTTTTTTTTTTTTTCACGCGGTAATGTTCTGTGTGCCCGCCGCTCGTAAAAAACCTCGACCCGGAACGATCCCTCGTCGAGATTCGCGCAAGTCAAGATGCTGAGAGTTCCCCGCTCGCATTTTTTGCGTGTTTTTCGCCATCCGGTCTGTAAATCGTCATTTCCCGTCGTCGCGACGCAACTCGTTGAATTAACGTCAACGGTGACGCGAAATCGCCTATTTCGAATCCTCGGGTGTGCGTTTGGGACTCGTCGAGACTAAGTCTACGGCATAAACGTCTTTTATGATCGTCCGAAGAATTCTCGATATTTCTTTTTCTCATTCGAGGATTATATGTAATTTTACTCATAAACCGGTTCGCGTCCATTTTATACTACGAATCGTTAACTTTTTACAACTCGTCGTTATCTGGACAGTAAGAACGGCTATTAATCAGATATGCATGTTGTGTGTTGGATATGCTCTTATCACAATCATTGCGTATCGCGCGCTTTTTCGATTCCGCCGCACGTGCGCGATTCCGTTGAGTGCGCGCCGCGACACTCGAGGCAGAATTTCTAAACGGCAATGAGCTTCAACAATGGCATTGCGGTAATGCTCGAATTTAATTTAAAGCCAGCCCGAAGTCTCCATTGTGTACGCGCGGCGAGAGAGGACGTATAAATAGAACACGCGCGAGCCCACGCAGCCGATTTTATGCTACCGGAGGAAGATACCCTCATGGGTTCGTCACAGAACGAATTTACATTTACAGCCACGAGTATTGGCCTTTCTTCTCTCCCCTTCTTCTCTCCGCTTCTCGACAAAAAGACGATTGAAATTATTTCAATTTTTCCCTTCCGAGAGCACCGGAGCGCTTCTTATATAAGCTCTCCGCTTCTTCGCGCAGGATAATTTGCATCACAGAGCGAATCCATTCGCGCGCGCCACAAAAAAAAAAAAAGACAAACCACGTCGCGCCCACTCGGATAATTTATTCGCGAACGTGTCGATGGCTACCGACGTTAAATAAAACATATCATATATCTCCGGACTATTATATAAATCTAACACGAGAGAGGTATTTTGGTCAATTTTGTGGCAATGAAAAAACGTTCGACGCATTTGCGGATGAAGCCATGCGGAACAGAAAGAACTTTGCGAGACGATTGATTTTTTAAATATTTTTTTTCTCCGCGTGTAAATACTGGGAAAAAGAAGTAAAATCAGATTCGAAACACTGGAGAAGCGTTTTAAGTATCGCTAGAGCCATTGCAACAATTGCAGTGGCCTCTTTTTCTTTCTTCGAGTTTTCTTTTCTTTTTTTTTTTTTTTTTTCGTGTACGTGTGCGCGAGTCGAAATATCTGAGCCGTAAATTTTTTCCTAATTGCCTCGTTCGAACATCTCATCACATTAAAAACCAATTATGAAATACCTACAGTATAAGTAGACAATGCGTAAAAGAAGAAGCATTTCTCGCTACAAAAGCGGGATCGTATATCGCCGCCAAGATTATGGAAGGTTAGGACAGGTATTTAATGACCGGCGTTCAGTGACAGTTTCCGCTTTTATTGCCGTTTGCGCCAGAACCGAAGTGAGGACATTGTTCGAACGTCTGGGAATCTCTCATGATTGTCGCGCCGCGCTCCCTATTCTTCGTAACAGTCCGTGTGTATTCAAATACACCGGCCCTGCACGTTTGTTGCTCGGATAGTTGAGCAACAAAAAATAAAGGAAAAAAAACACACGAAGTAAGACCCCCCGACGTCGCTCGCAAAGATGTTTCAAATGACAGATAAATGTTCCGCGCATAAAACTTCAAAAAAATTCAACCAACACATCCTGTCAATACTTGCAATTCGATTTGCAAACACATTCCGCGCAAGTTCTCGGAGTTGGTTTTTCTCCGATCTCATAAACCGTCGTCCGTATACTCTTGCGACCAGAGAGAGAAAGAGAGAGAGAGAGAAAAGCCCGGGGAAACCTAAGCAGGCCGCGAAATACACTCGTTACTCACGCAGATTTACTCCGTCAAATTTTCTGCTTGCGCGGTCGCGCGAGTTATCGCCGACTCCTGAGGCGAGGCGAAGTCGCCTCGCGGTCGCGTATCATTTACAATTACTTTCGCGCGATGCGCAATGTTCGCGCCCGACGTAATTTGCGATTTATCGCACACGGGATAGTCGGGTTCCATGGGCGCGTCCGCGGCGAAGCCCGATCCTAACAAATTGCCGATAGCGAGGCAGAGATGGATCGGGCGAGCGGGTAGTAAGAGGAGAAACGAACACAGTCCGAGAGAAGAAAATAATGGATCACGGGACACAAGAGCGGACTCTCGCGCGCTCTCTCTCTCTCTCTCTCTCTTTCTCTCGTGTCCGTCGGTTTCACGTAACTGTGTTTAACGGTGTTGTCGGTCGCGAACGGTCGGGTCTGTGTGTATCAAGATCGACATGGCTCAGCGGCAAACAAAAAATCTCTCGACTTACCTGTTATCAATTAACTGTTAAGGCCGCCATCTCGATAGCGCGCGTCTGCTACGCGAACTGCGTGAATAAGAACGCACCGTATCGTTCTTTTGGGAATCACCATTATTACGAACGTTCTGTACAATCTTCCTTTTCCGCGATGATAAGACAAAAGCTGTGAGATTGATAAAAATTGAAAGTTTATCTCTTACATTGTTACGCGTAGTATTTATAGAAATAACGTAGCGCGCGCTGATTCTTGTCATATCTCTGAGACAAATGTGTATGGTGTTTTATATCGCAAATCTCTCGGAGCGCGCAAAACCGATGCGTCACTTCTGCGTTTACGTTATGTAAATGCACCTTGGGCATTATTTCGACTATTCGAATGTATTTATCAGCGTCTCTCTCGCACATGTCTTTTCTGGATAAAACCTCTCACGTGTTCCGTATATCCTCGAATGGGCGCAGTCTCGCGCGCGCCTGTAGGCACGTAAATTTATGAACGAGGAAACGGCCAGGAATGGAACATAGCTTTTGCACAACGTCTGCTTCCCTGAGCGGCAGAACGAACCGTTCGTTGATATAAGGACGGGGCGTGGGCGATTCACTTCTGCGCGGATATATCGCACAACTGGCTACGAACGAATTAGAGATGTGTCTCTCTTCCACCCTTTCTCTCCTTCTTCTCTGCATTTTCGCGCGTAACTTATGGAGACGCTAATTTATTCGATACGCATCGCGACATAAAGCTCGTCGATGTCTAGAAATGTGTACGATATCGACGAAGAAAAATTGTTGTAAAAAGTTTAAAAGTTCTACAGTTAATTCTGTGTCTCTCGCATTTTCGCGCGCGCTTTCTTTTCGCGCGAGATGTACATACGATCAGATGTAACGTTGACAAGCAAGAGCGGAGACAACTTCCGTAGTCTCGACGACGCGCGCTCGATTGTTTTTATTCAAATGAAAATTTCTCTATCCTATTTGCTGTCCTATTACTTATTCCCCTTTCGTTGTTTCCCGTCGCAGATTGCCGCGCTCGCGACCGTGTGCGACACCTCGTCTGCATTTCATAAGAGATTTTTTTCTCCCCTCGTAATTATCGGAAGCGCGAGACGCCGGCGCCACGGATTGCGAGTCGAGATTTTCATCGAGATATTGACGTATCGCCGTGTCAACGGAAAAGTAGTCGAGAGAGATTCAAAATGTCTCCATCACAAATGTTTGCGAAAATAAATTGTTGCGACAATTTTCAACTTGAATTTTCGGTTACGTAAAATAAAATAAAAACGCAAAGCAATTTATTTGCTATTTGTGGCACTGGTTAGAAAGTGAAAAAGTTTTGCGCTTGAAAAATGTGCGAAAAGTCTTTCATGTTTAAAAATATATTCTGGAATATTAATGCCGAAAATTTCCCATTTTGAATAATTCCGTTGCTTTTTTCTCGAATCGTCGGGCAAGTTTAATCCCCCGCTTAACTCTCATAAATTAGATATAAATATTATAAATTAGATATATAAATCTAATTTATAATATTATTTATAATATTTATAATATTATAAATATATCTAATTTATAATATTAATATTTATCTCTCATAAATTAGATATAAATCTCATAAATATTCAGAAACATTTGTTGCGTACAATAACACATAAACGTTCGCTGGGCGACGAACAGGTCGAAAGAAAAAACATTTTATGTTTACCTTATACGCGCGTCATTCCAACACAACATCGAAGCTTCGAGATTTGCTTCAAAGCGACGTACGTGGATCTCTGTATTTCCGTCGATGTGATTTTTGACACTTTTTCCACCTTTGCCTTCGTTCACGACAAGATCCGGAGAAACAAATAGACGAGGAAGGAAGAGAGAGGAAAAGAGAGAGAGAAAGAGTCAAGTGGCACAGAAAAAGTGGCAGAAGAGAATTGTCGTTCGCAGAGAAGGGCACTTTTGTATTTTTTTTCTTTTTTTTTTTTCGAAACAATACACTATCTTCACACTTGAGACAGATCACTCGTCTTTCTTTCTTCCTTCCTTCCTAGAATCTTCCTCGAGACGATCGTAAAAAAAAATAACGCACATTAGAATATCCTACTATCGTGTCCGACCGTCGAAATGATTCACCATGAAAAATTCTGAACGTGCATTGTTTCACCGTAGTGATTCACCGAAGGGCCTGTCGCGCGTGGCTTCCGTACCTCGTGGAACCGGCCACGTGCTCGAATAACGGTTGTGTCTCTACCGCATTTCCCCGCTACTTGGTCGACAACAACACGCACCACGTGTCCTTTCTCGAGCAGAAAACATACACAACACCGATGACAACAGCGTCGTCTGTCTTGAGAGTTCGAAATTTAACTTCTTCTTCTTCTTCTTGACTAGAGTGAGTTCGTTCTGTGTGTGTGTGTTCACATCGAGAGAGAGAGAGAGAGAGAGATAATCGCTGAATAAATTTTAAATTCCGTGTCGCTTCTTCCAGAATACGCGTCCGAATGAGGGATTATCGTGCAAAGATCCACACAGTCTGTCGTTCGAGATATGCAGAAAACACGTGCGTATCGCGATGGCAGGACAGCCGAGTCCTGACTGTCGAGTCTTCTCTTCGCGACGGAAGGAGCCAACCACGTTGCTCACCACCGTCCGGCGATCGTTTGGCGCCCGTTGTCCAGGTCCTCTCTCGAGGCGTGTAATATCTCCCCCTCCCTCCTCCTCCTCCTCCTCCTCTACCTCCTCACACACACACACACACTCTCTCTCTCTCTTCCTGACACGCGGACGAAGCGGAATATCAGCAAGAACTGAGAGCGCTCACGGAGAGGATATTCGTGGTCCGCTGTGCGATCGCTGAGTAAGCCATGTGCCAGTGTGCAGAGCGGGCGATGCCGCGTAGATCTCGCACACGGACACGCGCGCACACACACGCAAGATACACCGTCGTCGGTACCGTGTCGGGCTGGGCGGGGAGACTGAATCCGTAGGCTGGCGGGTAGGTTAGTAAGTAGGTAGGTAGGTAGGTAGGTAGGTGAACCACCATGGGGAACAACAAGAAGAGACGTTCGCACACAAAGAAACAGCCGCTCAAGAGCGTATGTGTGTGCTCTCGTGCGGCTGGGATCTCTCTCTCTCTCTCTCTTTCTGTGTGTGTGCGTGCGTGTTCCCTTGTATGCGCGGAGGATAGCGAAGGAGCTGCCCTGCGTGTTAACCGTGAGAGACGTCGGTAAGTGCTCTCCTCTCTTTCAGCTTGCGGAGTAGCAAAGGCACCACGCCGGCACGCGACCTGCCCTCTCCCTCTCCTTCGGCTTCCCCTTTTCCTTTTCCCCTTCTCCGATTGCTTCGTCGTGTTCCTTTTCCTACTTCGCACCGCGTCACGAAGAACGTCTCCTTCTAACTAACTAGATTTTCCTCCACTAGGCACCTCTTCTGAACTGTCCTTCCCACTCCCCCAAGCTTCCTCGATCGGGGAGGTGGATGGTGTGTTGGTGCACCACTCCCACCCGATGGTCACCGACACACCGGAATCCTTCCAGCTCGACGTGCTTTGCTCTCGCGGAAGCGAGAGGGAGAGCGCAGAGAAAGAGAGCGAGAGCGCGGAGAGAGAGGGGTATGAGGAGATGAGAAGTATATATCGAACAGCCACTATCTCTTCTCTATCGTTACTCGCGGTGTAACCTCCCAAGCCGACTAATTCACCTTTGCAACTGTATCGACACCCTACCGCTACGCCGTTCGCGGACTACGTTCGCTCCTTCCTTGGGTTTCTCTCTTCTTCTTTTCTCTTTTTCTTCGTTCTCCTCCTCCTCCTCGTCCTTTTCGTCCGCATCCCTCGTTTACGGAGTTCGAACGACTTACGAGTCGAAGAAGAGGGATGAGCAATACGAACACGCACACACGCGCAATTGCAGTGATTTGTATTTATAAAAATAATTGTCTTTAATCATTTTATTATGTAATTTTGTTGTCAATTTTTTTTTTGTAATTTTTAGATGAGCTTTCTTTGGATCTATCGAGATATCTGCGACTGAAAGGACATCCGATAGGCCTGAGACCTTCCCCTCCCGTGTTGTATCACCGCCTTTCGAGTTTATGTCTTCGGTTTGGTTTACGCGGCTGAGACTTAGTTATCTCGTCGTCACTTTATCCATCCACTTCCTGCTCAGTCCGCTCAGTTTCTTCGATTTCGACATTGTTGCAACTGTATAGGAAGTATACACGTCGATGGTTCTCTCCGTCTCCCTCGCGCTTGTTGACCGTTTCGAAGATCGAAACGATTTCTCAACGCGACATTCGTCATCGCGCGATACTCCTGTTTCGTTTCTCGACTCCCCCTCCCACTCGGAATATTATTCCGCTCCCGTTCGTCGCGACTCCCGCCCTCGCGATGACGACCCGCTTGTCCTAGGACCGGATTAGGTTTGTTACCGTTTCTTGCATTTCCATTCCCAAGCGTATTTCCAAGCATCTTCAAACTCTCTCTCGTTGATTAGCTTATTTAGAAAGCGTTTTGTGCTGGTCAATGAGAAGAGCGGTCATAAAGTTTTTAATTGCGATCGGTTCAAGAGCTCGAAATCGTCCGATTGATCTCTCTCTCTCTCTCTCTCTCTCTCTCTCGTCGCTATTGCGAAACTCGACTGCGAGATCGCCACTTCGCGCGGACATTAATTACCTGATTAATCATAGCGCGCGCGTAAAGGAAGCGACGCGGCCAAGATGGAAGATGATCGCTTTGCATATGAATTATTCATATGTCGGCTGCTCGTCGATGCATATGTACTTCGAGGAAAATAATTTTCCACCGATCTTCTTCTCTCCGAGATCGCGTTTTTTTCCTTCGCGAGAATTACTCATCTCCGCGGATGTGCGTCTTCGTGCGGCGCGGAAACTTTATCCGAGTCGCGACTTTCTGGGTCAATCTCTAGTTAGGCTATCCTTGTGTTGCCCGAGAAGCTATAACGTGCACCGGTGAGTAAATCGAGGAGGCCGGTGTATATACGCCCCGGGACTTTAGATCATCGGATCCGCGCGTGGATCTCCTCGCTCTCTTCGCTCCCCCTCGCCTAGTAGTAGTTGCGCAACCACGTCGGTCGATCTCGGGCACAGAGCGGTCCTGACACAGTTACCTGGTCAGGGCGTTACGGGACGGGATTTAAAAGGAACAAAAAAGAAAAAGAAGAAGCGGAGAAACGTGAGCGCGCAAGAACGCTCTTCGAGAGACCCTTCTTCTCCCTTCCCCCCTCCGCCCTGTTTCACGGTTTGATGATCTTTTTTGCCGACCTCTCTCGTTTGCCAAACAAAAAGACGCTCTCTTGTGATCCTTCTCGCGCGCGCTTTTCTCCGCGTTAAAATGTCGTGCCGTTTCGTCGATTCTCTTTCTTTGTGCGCGGTATTGCGATCCGCGTGAATTTCGGCCTTCGAACTCTCTCGGGTCTCTCTTCTCTCAGTTGCATGTCGTAAAAAAAAAAAAAAAAACACTGGCCGCTCGCGCGGCGCGTTTTGAATGCACGATGACATTTCGAACGATCGTAACTACAGCGAATTGCGCCAACAATGAGGATCCTCTTGCGATTCTGCATAGTCACAAAAAGTGCGTCGAGCGCTTTCCATCTCACAAAGAAAAAAAAAATAAAATTACATGATTCACCGTTTCTCACTTTTAACTTGTTGCGTGAGTGAGTGCGCGTTCGTGTCGCTGATTTTCTTCGCTCGATATTTGTTCGCGCGTTGCTCAATGTACGAGGTCTCTCTCTCTCTCTCTCTCTCTCTCTCTCTCTCTCCGAGAGAACCGGATGAACGAGACGCGGTGGTTCGCCACGTCTCGTGTTGGTGTCACTTCAGGGTCGTCGATCGTGATATTTGAGGCTTATGTAGAGGCGGGTCGGAATTCGCGACTACGTCGCGACGGATTCTCTCCCTTCCTCCCTCCTTCCCTCCCCCTCTGTGCATTCTATCGTCATCGCGCGCGACGACACCGCGCGCGGAACCCGTCATTAGACGCCTACGCGGACAAATATCGGCGAGGACGGCACGACGACGGTGTCGTTGTGTCGCGACAAAGGCCGCGCGGAATCGCGTCGCCCTAGTAAGAAACATTGTCGTTGACAATGGCGCACCGGAAGCTTAGCTCGCGCCGCGCCGCGGTGAAAGTTAATCATCCTGAACGCTCCCCTTGTAGATTAGCCGAGGAGGATCGCGTCGGGATTCGCGCTGGGTAAAGATCGCCTTTTAATTCCGTCTTGTTACGTCTAACATGGGAATGTCATTACGTCGACGAAAGATCTCGACGGGATGTTATTAAGTGCGTAATTGTTACTCGGAATTCGAAAATAAAGTTGTTAAAACAATATTAAAATGTACGTATAACTTTTCCTCGAGCTCTAATAATGTTTTCTTTATCTGTTTGGAAGATCTCTTTTAAAGCTTCTATGAATAATGATCGAACCTTTTCCTGAGATTCTAATGTCTCTTTCGTCTGTTTGGAAGATTTCTTTTATGGCTTTTTGAATAGATCAATATTATTTCACAAAAAAGATTCCACCGGATGTCATTAAGTAGACAACTCGTTAAAATTTGAAGATTAAAAAAATATTTAAAGTGTACAAAACCTTTTCGTTTTAATTTATCACACACACACACAAATATCTTTCTCTCTGTTCAATACAAAGAAAAAGTAAAAACTAGAAACAAAACCGGAGAACTGGAGAGATAATTTTCTCGCACAATAGAATTCAAGACTTCGCTGCATCCCAAGTGACTTGAGTCCCGATGTGCTAATAAAGATATTGTAACACCTTCTCGACTTTCATCGGGCCATCTCGACGGGCCGCAAACTCGTCTTTATTGTCGATGATCGAATCCCATTCGGATCACCGTGCCAACACTTGCTGCAATTTTGGTGGCGTTTCACGACCGCTTTAAATCTTGCTTTAACGACATTCGCGATAAGTTTAAACATAAAGATGTTGCTTCGGTTGGCCCGAAGGATTGTGCAGATCCTTGCACAAGCTTCGACCTAAATTCTAGAAACGCTCCGAGGACAATTACGAAAGGACAACAACAGGGGAGGTCTGAAGAAAGAAGCTCGCTTTGCAAAATTCTTCAACTTGCAACACGCGAACGTTGCATCGTAGCTAGTTTATTATGTCCGCAGTTAATATAATGACGGTTATATAATTTAATATTATTTGCAAAACGCCACGTGCGTATGTGCGATATCAAATATTTTCTCGAAGAAATAAGTGTCCGAAAGAAAAAGAAAGCGCGCGTCTTCCGAGCGAGCGCGAGAATTCATTCGCGCGCTCTCGACGGAACAAGTGCGTTTATTTTATCGTACGCAGCGGTGACGATTGACGGCGGAGGGGCGACGATGCGATTTCTGTTCTCTTCGTTGGATTGGTCATCGCATCACGTCGCGTTTTCAGTGGGAGGAGCGCTTTATGTGTACGAATATGCTGCGGCATAGCGAAAACGCATAAATGCATGCCTACGTAACTGTCAGCGCGGACACGACCGAGAGCGGCTTCTCGTTACACCTCTCTACGCCGCGTTACGCGGCGCGCAATCACGGTTTCTTTGTGCGTAATCGCATCGTGTGCATGCGCGTGAATTGTAGTACTCCTGGCCGAATGATAAATTGAGGCGTGTCGGATAAGAATCTCGTACAAGAATGATATCTGCAAAACACACGTCCGACGCGTGTGTTTAACGATTATTTTTGCAACGAGTTTATTTTTCTGCCTTCTCTTCTTTTTTTTTCTTTTTTTTTTTTGCCGAAGAGACTCGTTTCATCATTCAGAACGCTCGCGCAGTTGTCACGCGTGTTGATATAAACATATATATATATAAAGTAGATTTAATTAATCGTCCTTGTTATTGACAACGCATTATATATCCTTGATTACGCGCAGCGGTTTTTGTACAAGCGATATACAAGCGTGTAAGAGGTGTTGTATGTAATTATTGTGACAAGAATCCATCGCCGCCGATTAATTAATCGATGATAAATAATAGAGCGAGCAATTAACCCATTCCGATTTTTACCGCGCGATTGTTCTTCGAAAATGATTTGCTCGATCGAGCCTCTTGTCATCTCAATGAGAAATCACTTGAGGCTCTTTCTTCTCGAGGCTGCGCGCGCGCGATAAGTACTTAAAAAAACAACTACGGATACTCTTTATAACAGAGACACGTGTCAACATCGATGCTAATATAGTTTCTGCGGAATCTGACGAACGATCGCCGGTCACTCGACACTCTCGAAATCCCGAGAGTGGTGAATCACAAATGATCGGAATGTTCTCTTTCTGTTCCGGCGCACGGACGATTGTTCCCCAGGTGTGCGCGAGAAATACTTTTGTACTTAAGAGGCGAGTCTTCGAAACATTGCACTCTGAACATTGCACTTTCGACAAAACGTCAACGTGCCGTCGTTCGCTCCTTTGAACGCAGGAAGTGTAGCGACGGGATTCCATTGTCGATTTACATATTGACAATAGCATCCTGTCGTATTGTGTTCGTGAAACCTACGTATAAGAAAGATCTTCATCGTACGAGATACAAAAAAATAAAACATTCTCTCTGCGTGTCATCATGTCGAAAACGAAATATCGAAACGACATTCGGAAGAATTTTTAAAAACGCTGTAATTATTTCATCGTGATAAGATACTCCATTGTAAATTTGTTAAATAAATAATGTTTTCGTTACAAAACCGCGAACTTGTTCTCTATAAGTTATTGCCGAAATACTACGTAAGTCGTCGAGGAATTGCAAAATGTGTAATTTGTTGCTTAGATCATTAACGATGGCATGCGATGGAGTCAGATCGGAGAAGGTCCTTGAAAAACCTTCTAGAATGACGCAATCGAACTCAACTAGATGTCTTCGATGTACTCACCCACCTCACGCACGCCTAATCCGCCGATCCTGTTCAGTAATTATTTTTCTTTTCTCTCTCCTTCTCTCCCGCAATTGAGTCGTTTCACTTCGCGCTGTCTCGAGATGTTTAAATAGTAAAACGATACATTGTGTTTTTGATCTTTGAACAGTTTATGTCGTCACAGTGTCAATTTAATCTCCCACTTGTGATCTTTGCATTTATTTTACATTAATTTATAACACGAGAGACGAACACTTTTTGTCTTGCAAAGAATAGAAGCTAATTGACGGATTGTGACGGTGAACAGCGCATGTCTATTTTAATGTTCTTAGGAGGTTATCTATTGTATCGTCTCTATCTTTCGCTTTAACTGGGTTAATGGCCGAGATTTCTCTCCTCATCCAGAATTCACCCTTCCTCTTTGCTCGGCGTGTCTCGATCCTCCTCGGTGATTACGAATCGGCTGTAATTATTGCGATGTCTGCTTCGCGGGCGATTCGGTTTAGGATGACGTCAACTCCGATAATGTCGATTTGCCGTTTCGATCAAATAATTTGTATCACGTTCCCCCCGTGGTCAGAGCTATTACGACAACTATAGTGTAATAAAGATTTCGAGTTTGCCTCAATTAGAAGGCGATTTCTCTCAAAATTCCTAATTTATCAGATATGTAGACCTTCGCATATATAACACGGATTTAACATTCGTACATTCGTGTGTTATTTGTTTGTTTTAACACAAATTATTTTATAAATACATGAAAAAAAAAAAAAAACAGATTTGCTAGAATAGCAAGAAATCAGTTACTAGACATGGCCAGCAAGAAAAATTTGCTAAGCCTGTTGAGATTTTTGTTTTGCCAACAAAACATTTAACATAACGTACGGAACGTATCGTGTTATACGGAGGCCTACTATATCTATCAATCACGTACGTTTGTTCTTTGATGTAGTAGTTAAAATAATATATGGAGAATGATGCAAACGTGTGTAAGCGCGCCGTGTAGCAAGTTGCAAATATATTATCCGATTGTTTACTTGAGACGTTTCACGACGTGTACAAATGCGCGAATAATTAAGGCTTCCGTAATTATCCGCCAAATCGTATATTGTTCTTTCTATTGACAATATTGCGAACGATCGTGGGCACGATCGTGTATTGTCTGCGCGGAGATGCGCGTGGCCGACGACTAACTGCCGCACTTTAGCAGGTTGCACTCCCAAGCGTAGCGGAATAATTTTCTCATGCTTTTTACATATTTCAACACGCATTTCCATACGTCGATGACCGGTGTTCTCGTATCTCAAGACACTGACGACATTTATAGAATGATATAAAATAGAGAAGTAGTATCTAAAGAGAGATTATTATTTTTATAATATTAATTATTATAATTATATTTATTATTATATTAATTATTATTGACAACAATAATCATATAACATATTTCCTGGCGAGTTATCGATTGGATCGATTTATTTTCAAAAATATAATATTTGACGTAATGTTTTTTAACATCTCCCGACTTTGCAATTGTCTGAATAAAAAAAAAAAAAAGAGTTCGCCGCTTTCTTTTGATAAGGACTTCAATATAATTGAAAAGAGTTCTCTCATAAAATTCCGACAATATTCAATAACACACACGCGAGCGCGCGAGAAGCGTGAACGTTCGGACTCTCCAAAGAGTGCAAGGGGTTAATGCGCGAGCGGAGCCGACTCGGGGAGATCCCCATTTACGAAGATGGAGGCGGTAATTCGCGGCGTTTTGTTCCCGGTGATTATGCACTTACACGCCCGCCGAAGCGCATCCACGCCTCGTACTTACACTAGGTTATACGTACGTACGAATGCCGCGCGAGCGCGCACGTAAGTGCACGGTCGTGCATTACACGCGCGGCCCCGTGTGTCTCGGGTTGCTTCATTCCATTCGCGATATTCCACATTCTTCCCACACACGTGTAAGAACACATCGGTAGGTACACGATGCCCGAGATGCCTGGCGCTGATACCGACCCGTTGGGTCGCCGTCAATGTACCACGCCGCGCCATTTATGGGGAGGGGGGGAAACTCCAAAGAGAACATCGGAACATCGTTTACGGAACACATCGGGTACGTCCCACCACCCTGGCAAATCTTCGCCGCCGCTTCTTCGAGCCTGGGAAGCGGCGACGGTTCTCTTCGAGTCGCGACTTTCGGCGCGGTTGGGATTACCACACACAAGAGACAATTAATTTTCTTTAACGCGGAAGAATTTTTATTTCATCTAAAGTTATTTATATCGTATCGCAATAATGAGAGAACAATTCATCGCAATTAGATATTTAATTTCGACGAAACTGTCTTCTCTGAAAGGTTTTTTAAAATTCGTCAAATTTAAAAAAGACAGAGAAATCGAATGATTTATCCAAGTTTCTATCGTCGAGTATAATTCCACATCTGAGCGAAGTCTGGAAATGCGCGCGCGGAAGAGAAAGTTCGCGCAATGTCAAGGCGGAATTTATCCCGCGCGAATAAGCCGCGCGCACTTGTCGGGAATTTGGGAAGGGCAATGATTATATACACGGTCTCGGCGTAAGTATGTCGAATGCGCGAGTTGCGAATTTCGCGAATTCGCGGTCGTCTGCGCGATCTCTCAGAGAACCTTAAACCGCAAAGCGAGATATACATATACATACACGGGAGAGATTTGAAACGGGAAAGGCGCAGCACCGTGTCTGTGTGTTACGGGTGTTTCTCAATGGGCGGTAAGCGAGCGCGGAGAGGATGCGATTGTGGGAGACACAACACGTGAGATACGTTTTAACGTTCTCATAGTTCTGCATCTCTCCCATTCCCTGCGCGGAGACCGCGCGTGTCGTGGGCGTCGGAAAAGGGTTTTATCGTCGTTTTAATGCGCGACGGAGACGCGCACGCGGCCCGCATAATTAGCCTCGCCCGATTCGCGACTTAAATCAAATTGAAATCGTGACTGCAAATAGCTTCATTAAGGCACGCGAGCAGAATCGAAACGACGTTCTCATAAAATATGTCTCACGCACTCGAGAATATGAACGATCGCGTCTATTTATGTCTTTCCATTGCCCGGTGGTGTCGCGCGTACTTCCTCGTCGTTGCAAATTCCCCGATCACGCAACGCAACGCGAACGAATAATTACAATATTCGCGTGAGATAAAATCACGATAAAAAAAATTGCGAAAATCATCAGACACGAAGCGTCATGTGCGTTCATTCCGCCGCTCGAGATAATAAACGACGACGTGAAATGAATGTTGTTTGCTTCTAAAAAAAAAAACGGTTTCCACGATGAAGTAGGAAAACGACGCGGTGCACACAAAATTCAACACAAAGGTAAACTTGCGAGAGAGAATCCAGGTGTGCCAGTGCGAAAGTAGTGACCCATTATCGCATCTGCGAGGGAAGTCACCGAGTGAGGCGAGGGATCTCACTCGACTCACCTAAGAATGTTTCGAAACGCCTTAACAGGATAAATACGGATGTTACCCGTAAATAAGATTTTCTCACGTCTCACACGTTTGCGTGAACTATGATAATTGTGCAATGTAAAATATTTGAATTAAATATTGTGATATTCTGAATATTTTATCGCTATAATCAAATAGAGTAACGGTTTTGCGGTTGAACAGTCTCTCTGCTGTGTGTGTTAGAATTTCTATTTTATTAAGTGAACGTATCATCGGATACGTCCGTTAATGGTAAGCTTTTTTACGAGCGGGATTAATCTTCGCGCGAAATTGTTTCGCGCGATGCCTCTTGAGGCATTGCCACACATCTCATCCCGTCACTTCATCAATGAAGCGTGCGTCTATCGTGTATCGACATTACCCACGTAGAGGCACATAATCACAATCTCCATCGACTTTATTCACTTTCACTCGCTTCATTCACTCCGGATCGGAAACCGTCGTCGTTCGACGAAAGCTAGTGGCTTCGTGTTCTCTCCGTGTTTGCCGAGCATCTTTCCGCTTCGCGGAATCGGTTCAATAATACCGTAAATGTACGGTACTTCCTCGGGAGAGGAAATTAGGAAATAGACAAAAAACGAAAAGATCCTCTCTCGTAGCGGATAGTTATTCACAGCCAACTGGCTTTCCAACACAGAAAACAACGCAATAAAATTCTCACCGCGCTGCTCCGTCGGGGAGACAAGAAAGCCAATTCCACCGAATTAGCTCGGGCAAAAAATCGACAGACAGATTTTTTTTTTTTTTTTTTTTTTTTTTTTTAAGAGCTCGCGACGAATTTTCCAAATCGCAGGCGACGCGAGAAATCTCTTCGGGCGGCGGAAAAATGAAAGGAATGCGAGAACTCTCTGGTTTCATTTTGAATCTCGTTGCTAATTTCCAGGACGGCGAACCGTCGCTAATCGAGCGTGCATGTATGTACGCGCGTGCAGCGCGCACTCGAGAGAGTACAGCGCGGTCTCTCCTTCGACGAGCGCGCGAGCAAACAGGAGCGGAGCGCCGCTCGTCCCACAGGGTGGGGTTGGTCGCGGTTGCAGGCGCACCGGTGTGGAAGTTTAACTCTTCGGTTTTACTTTCTAAGATTCCTTTCCCCGCGCCTCGCCTCTCTTCCTGGATACTCGCGATACTGTCGTACGTCCCGAGCGTACCACCTACTCTTGAACGGAGCAGACTGTAAAAATCCCCTTCTCCCTCCCTTCAACGATCATAACCCCGGCATCCTTTCACGAAATTCGTTCTGCTTCTCTTTTTTTGTCGCGGTAGCCAGAAGCGGATGCCGGGAGAGACGCCTCGATGATAGGCGAGATGATGGGTTCTCCGCGATATGATTTTTTGCCCGACGTCGTGACTTACAAATCTGTTCGAGTTTTTTGTATCGCGTCGCGCTTCATCGCATTTATACGACGACGTTCTCGGTTTACTCATATAATCTGGTGTTAATTTTAATTCCCGATTTGACAAACCGTTATCAATATCGCGAAGTGGTTTTGTTCAACAAGATTGTACACACACGTTCGCGATCTCGAAATTCTCTTTTAGACGAACGCGAGTGATAGCAGGAACTGTTTACTCTCTGTAATACTTCGTCTCACCATGACGATGCAACCGCTAAGTTTTCTTCCAATGCCGTTTTAAATTCGTTCACCACGTACACACACACACACACACGCGCGCGCGCAACTCACGCGTGTGGGAGCGTGAAACGGGCGCTATATCGTGCGCGAGTAGACCACGCCAGGGTGGGGTCTTCTCGCATCCGACTTGGCGTTTTCAGTTTCACTTTCTAAGTCCGTCGTTTCCCCTCCGTTACCCACCTTTGAGGCCACCTTGCGGGAGCCGATCCGAGCTCCGGAGTAATCAGCCACCCCACGCCCTGCTATTCGCTCGACGCCGCTCGCGAATGCAAGGATACATCAAAAGAGATCTGCGGATCGATCGAGCGCTGACGCGATTGTCCCGTTACGCGTCCGCGGGAGGAGATTGATGATCGTATCGATGAATCGATTCTCTTTGAGAACTACTACTACTACTACTACTTTTTTTTCGCTTAGCCACTACCGCTCCCATTAGAATTCTAACGACTGGGGTTTTTTATTTCGTTACAGAAGAAAATCTACTCGTATCAATGTAAAATGTCGAAGAAAATAAACTTCTAACGTTAGATTATATGTAACTTGATTGAATTTGGAGTTTTTTATTTTGTCGCAAGAAGAAAATTTATTCGTATCAATGCGAAATGTCAAAGAGAATAAACTTGTTACGTTAGAATTTGTAACTTGATCGAGTGATAATTAAAAGGCACGAGAAAAAAAATAAATTATTCGTTAAATGATTAGTAAACTCTCACTCTCAGAATTTCTCATGTATTCGGTAATAAATTCATCCAACGAAAAGTGAAAAATTAACATGTACCGCGGATGCATCATCATTTCAAAAGAATCTCGTTAATATTCCTTTTTTGAGGTAATGTCTTATTTGATGATAAACATCTTTCTCTCTCTTTTTCTTGATTTTTGCCAGTTTCGAACCTTTACACGCAAAATGGTATATGTGGGTGTTCATCGTAAAATAACCAGAAGCTCCGCCGGAACGTTCGAGAAGAAGAGTGTCCTTCGGACACGTAGTTATTATCCGCACGAGAACCGGCTGTTTTCGCGAGAGATTTATTATTCCCGAATTCGTCGGTGAATTTAATTGAATTGGGAAGCGCCGGCCTCGTTATATCTTTGAGATCGAAAACTTTCTTCGTTAATTGTCACTGTTATCGACTGCTTTCTTCTTCTTCTTCCGAACACAAAAATGTGATATACGCACGCCGCACCGGCGTGCAATCGCAACGCGGCTTGTAATTATAATTAATCGTAACGCACACTATTATCGTTTGTTTCGCGCGAGCGATGGTAAGCACGCGTGAAAAATCTTAACGAGCTACCGGCGAACGTTTTAGTTAAATGCCCAAGAGATTTAATTATCACCCGGCAACACATGGGTGAAATATAACGCACAGAAAAGAGAGTGTGAATTATACACCGCCGTGCGTGGTAGGTGCCACTGAGAACGAGAAAGAGACAAAGAAAAAGAAAGAGAGAGAAACACAGCGATGATAACATGTTCTTTTCGAAACATATTTTCCAAATGATTGAATTATCTTTCGTAAGACTTTCATCGCAATGTGAAACAATAATTAATCTGAGCACACACAAAGAATATATAATACGAGAAATTGCGGAGTAAATTTACTTACAGAACGAGCGTCGTCTCCCGCCTTTTTGCGCGCATCCATCACCGTTGCATTTTCGTTGAACTGAACACCCCTCATTGTTTGAGAACAATCGGTCACACGTTCACACGGAAAATCGCGGTAATTACGATAACAACACCAATTAACGCGTTGCAATTTCGATGCGCACGCGACGCATATCTCGCACGAATTAACATACAAGCCGCGACGAGAAAGGAGCTTCTGACCGGATGCACAGATTGAAGCGGAAAACAGTAACTATTTACGATCACTAATTACTCACCACCGTCGACTTTATGCGCTTTGCGCACGCATATCCAATGTAATTCACCTTCGCGAACGATCAGAACGAATACACTTCTCGAACGACGCCGTTTCTCGGATCACGGACGAAAGACTCTGCGATCGAACGAGCACGCGCAAATCCGATGTATGGGTGCAGGAATATATCGATGATGAGCGGATGATAACGCGCGATTTTGTGATTCAAATAGCGCGACCTCCGAAATTACGACCGCGTTATCTTCCTTGCGACGTATGCACACACAGTGTCCGCGCGGTTGTCACTTTGGCTGGCGAATCGCAGTGTGTTATTGTTGAAACGTTGGTTGTCCACCTTCGCCCACACCGTCGAGCTGTGACAAAAAACGCGACACAACCTAGTTTCGATATCGGATCGTCGAGAGAAAATAACAACGAGAATTCGGTAAGAACCATCACGGACAATCGCGTTGGCAAAATCGCGCGCCAATTACGTGAAAAAAGTATAATTCAAGTGCGAAAATATTTGCGGTGAAAGAACGCCCGTCTTATTTTTGCTACAAGATATCTCTCCTCTCTTTCTTTCTTTCTCTCTCTCGCTTGATCGCTCGTTATCGTTTGATTTGTACTGTACTAGCACGCCATATTATTCGCACTTATTTCAAAACGGAAGGCAAGTTGTATATTTTGCCGTTAAATAGAAGAAGTAATTTATGAATACACAAGAATGTTACATAAATAATTTTGCTTCATATATTTATGCTGTTAATAAGCCGCTCAGTACGAAACAGTTATACCGCGTATCGCGGTTTACTTTACATGCAGCTTTGCGCGGAAAGCTGATAATATGCTAAGTCAACTTTTACGCACAATGACAGCTACGAAGCGCGAGAGAGGCAGAACGGGTTTTCGTCGCGCGCGCGTATACCGGAAAACGCGTTTTCTATTAAGCAATATCTTGCGGATCGTGTAATTTCCTGTCCCTCGATTAGAGAGATTGTGCCGTCTCTCTCTCCGCGAAGAAACTCTTTAAGCTGGAAAACAAAATGCCAACCTCGACGAGTTCGCGGCGGCGTCTGCGGCGGCGCGCAGACACTTTACGAGCAATTAAATGCGACGCCCGATCGAGCACGCAACGCGTCG
>QVOB01020763.1:0-12863 GCA_014839585.1 Pseudomyrmex concolor | reverse complement strand
TAGATATTTCCAATAATTTCATAGTCAGGAGCAATCCACGTGCTTTATGTAAGAAAATTCACGTAATAAAATGCTATACTTGTTGTGTTAAACTGTGAAAAACTGAAATTCAATTATATTAATTACTTATTATTAAATTATATATTAAGCTTTATATTAACACTAACCGCATGTACACTTAATGTTTTGCTCAAAAGCATCACGTATCGTGTTTTTATAATTTTTAATCGATAAAAATATTTAGTTCAAATATTTTTGTTATTAATACCAAAATATTCTATCGTGTAATTTTTGAAACTGTAACAAGAAAGCACCGAAATGAATTGTCTGATCGTGAAATCGGAACTTTTGTTCTCGCGTTTACACCGCGAATTATTTTGTCCTATATATATCCGGTCTACAAATCGTTTTAAATAGACCACAACTAACGATCGTGACTAAAATGCTTACCGCACATAGTAATGTCTGTATCGTCTGCAGAAACTTGTGTTTAGCGACTGCGTAGTTCGAGCGTATCCGTCTCAACTTTTACACGAAAGTTGTTTCACCAGAAACATTAGTCACTGCGATTAAAAAAAGAGGACGCTTTTAAAAGCTTAATATCACATGTTGGATCTTTCCGGCAGTTTCATTTTGAATTATAGATAACACATATCACGCGAGATTTTTAATAACTGATTCTAATTAGTATAGTATTAAAAATTAAACAGTTACAATTGTGTTATCTGTTGTGACAAACAAAATATAAATACTGATCGAATATTTAGACAAAACTTTTTTATTGTAAGTGTGAAACAATGAGATTATTTAAAAAATGTATTAATTAGAAGTTTTAACATATATATATATATATATCAGAGATAAAGTGTTGAATAAAAAAGATCTTTACTGTGATGTTTTTATTGTGATAAAAAATACTTTAATATATATTTTTAAACGTGTATATGACGGGTACAATAAAAAAATGAAATTGTATAAAAATAATAAATATTTATTTGTTTGTTCACGTACAAAAAATAATAAAAAATATTAATAATATAAAAAATAACAAAAAAATATAATACATTTCGCAGTCTCGTTAATTAATTAAGATGGTATAAATTAAACATATATATAAATACATCATGCGCTTTATGCATCGCTGTTTATTATTTTAGTTAGTTTGGCATTGTACGTCCGAGTTTTCTGTCCTTCCGTAAAAAGAGAACTTTATTTATGTAAACTTAAAAACAAACCAAATCGTTTGTTCCGTCAAGCAGATCGCCACAAGACTCTCTGGTGAAAACAGCTTGTTCTAATTTACTAATGCGCGAAAAAGAGAGCTCAACAAATTATTTTAAAATCTGTGTGAGACTTCTGAATTTTATGATAGTTTAGAATTTATTATAGTCCATAATTACATAAAATTATTATTTTTCCAAAACAAACTTTATTATTTCTATTACGATTAATTTTTTATGTCAAATGTTTACTTCGAAAATACTCATATGTTCACACGCGCGGTGCATTTAACATTAAAAATGATTATCTAAATAATAAATAAGATAAAACATCATAAATATAATAACAACTATATGTATATATAAATATATATATATATATATATATATATATATATATATATATATATATATATATATATTATCTAAGAGTTTGCTAAATTTGACGTTAATTGTGATCTTGTCTAATTCTAAATTTCATTTATCTAAATCTTCCTATTTACAACAGGAAATATACGACGATGTAGACGACCACATTTAACGCCAAATAAACGGCAAGCATGTTAAACCAAACGTAAGATAATCATATTTAATGTTTAATGCGCAACATGTGCATGTACTTAAAACTTTTTGACGTATCACAGACCTATATACTATACGCAGAAAAATCGATGGAAACGTGTGTGAATCTCCTTGATGACGAGAGTCTCGCAGTATCCGTGATTATTCAAAAGTCACGAAAGTAGACAAGAGTCTTGCGATGCGTAACCTCCGTACGCATTTCAACAATGAGAGACTCTTGTCTATAATCTAACGGCTGCACGTCCATAATCTGTAACGTCTTTGATGTCGCCGTTGCGGTAATTATACGTACAACATTGTCGTGCGTCAGTGACATATTCGTGTGTCATTTAGTCTGTCCTTTGAGCATGGTAATCATGGAAAAGAGAGCAACGAGGAGCGATTGAGAGGGATGAAAAAAAGGCGGAAAAAGGTGAAAAGTGATTACAAATAAATAATCCAAGAATACGTTCGAGGTGCGCGGATCCAAGGACGTCGATTTTCGTCGGCGACGATCCTTGGATCTTGTTTCGACAATAGAACGGGTAACGTTCACTTCACGTGCGCCGAGTACGCCAGCTCGTGAGCGTCTGCCTGACCGGAGATCGGCGTCTGTCCGTAGAAGTTTCTCGCCCACCCGCTCGAGTAACTATCGCCGTGGCCGTGTTCGTGGTGAGGATGCGCCACCACCTCGTAGGTCACGTGTTTTCCATGCGAGAAGAGTTTCTTCAGGCCTATGATACCGGCTAGCAGAAGAGCGATCTTCGACAAGAGAAGAGCCTTGCCGACCAGAAGGGCAAGCGCTTTGAACGCGAGGCCGCCGATGAGACCGATCTTCAGAATAGCCGCGGCCATCAACGGACCCATATTGTTGTTTTTCTTTCCGCGGCCTGCGAGAAACGAAACGAATATAGAGACGGAATTATTGTTTACTTTCGTCGAGTTAACGAACTAAAAAACGACATATAATTGTAACTTTCCGCGGTGAAAACGATAGAGTTCGGTGATGAATAGATGAATGAGCCAAAGCTGAGCAAAAGCTGTTTGTTTATGCAGTCGATGACACAACTTAACTAGCGCGTAGTGTAAATTGAAATCTGAGGCTGAACTTGACATGTCATTTCCGATATGCAAGTTGCTTTAGTGAACAGCGCGATATCTGACATTGCCATAATGTTTGCGATATTACCACAGCGCATTAAAACACAATTTTTAAACAATTTAAAAAATAGAAAATAAAAAACATTTCTAGAGATAAAGAAGATATAATAGCTTAAACAGAATAGTTCACACAAAAATTGAAAAAAAAAAAATGGAGTTTAATTATTAACTTTATAAAAAAAATGTGTGATAGATAATTGATCATTTTAAATTATCTTAATTTCACCAAAACTTTGAATACAAATTATTTAATTAAATGATAAAGTTATAATTCTTTTTATCACACACATACACACACATTAAAAGTTATAATTACCATCTTGGGTAAGTTTGTCGGATGGTTCGATGGAAAGACCCAGATTTAGCGAACCGGTCTCGTCTTCCGATGCCGACACGACGATATCGTCGTCGGGCAAAATTCTCCATTTGATACTCCTCGATTTAACGAAGGCGTAAATCTTGTTCGCGACAAGATCGAGGAACTGAGTCTCGTCGTCCTTGCTTCTGCCAGCTTCGAACGTGATAACGTCTTCCGACGTCTGGCTTGTTTTTCTGATCTCGATGTCGTCCGTGAGCTCGATCGAGGCCTTCTTTAGCAATTTGTTCATGTACGTCACCAACTTTAGCATCACGCAGCTGCTGATGTCATTTTGGGAGCATTTCGAGTTGAGTTTGCGAAGAAGCTCTTCTTCGTATTTTGCGCGATCTGTCAGCGCTACGGACTGCTGCTCGATAACGCCGATCTTTTCTTTCTTCTCCAGAGGATTGGCCAGACATGCACTCAGACCGAGTAAAACGAACACTAAAATTGCCTTCATGCTGCTGAAACATTTTAGAAAACATATCAGTTATAGGCGCACAACACACACACGAACACTTACTCACAAAAAAATCAAGTACAAAAACTGAAACGATAGATACATTTTTTTAAATGTTTTTTTTTTTTTAACGCCTATTAAGATCAAAATCAAAACTTCAACTCGACATCTAATAACGACAATATCGATCCCGTGTTATATGCAGATGAACACAAGAATAAGATAAGTATTGATCGCATGTGAGACTAGACGCGAATGTTCCGCGTGCCTCCGAGCGACACGCACGTACGTACGAAAGGATGTAGGTGAACAGTCGCGAGTTCAACATTCAATGATCCGCGAATAACGGGAATGATAAATTGACCCACCTGTTGGGCCCGAAGCTACAAAGTCGCAGGGAAGGAAGAGACGGGACGTTGCACGAAAGACGGGCCCTTCTCCGAGTTCGATTCAATCGATCAGCTGGACGGATCTCGCGGATCTGACCCGTCACGCGAATTCTCTCTGTATTCCCGACACGATAGATCGAGGAGTAGTACAAGGCTTCTGAACCCGGCGTATTGCCCCGACGACTTTATATACGTAGATCGCCGCCTTCGTGGATATATCGAAGGTGTGCGCAACATAGTTTACACCACCACCTTCCTCGCGGGAAGGTATACAGAGGCCTCGTTGCGAGAAAGACGGTGGTCAGGGACGAATAGTAGTGGTGTATTTGATAACTCGGCTTTGAGAAATATGGCCGAGCGATGGCCCAAAGTGGTGGTGGTACATGCATGACTGTCTAGCGAGAGGATTGACCCGATCCACAGGGGACCTATGGATGTATAGTATATACATATAGCTTGCCGTCATTTGCGCGTTACCTGGCAACATATATACGCTCAAAGAGAGCAACTCGCGCTAACACGCCTTCTCTTCCGAGGACGACGTAAACGTCGTTTCCGCGCGTTTGTGTGCACCACACAAACTGGTTCCCAGAAGCGTGGTGCACGCTACCGTATCGTAAATATCGTGCGAACAGCAGCGGCTCATTGCGCTCGCTCGTTTCTGTGTGTAGGTGACGCGGCTCATGTACGACACGCGCGATTCATGAACGACCGCGCGCGCGGAAGAGGAAAACACGCGAGTCGCTCGCCGGTCGTTTCTGGTGGACCATTACCGACTCGCGAGAACCATGTCACGAATGTGGAGCACGCACGCCATCCATCCGTTCGTCCATCTCCGAATGCGTATACAGACACCTTATACGCAAGAGCGCACGATAGTACGCTCGTCGGGCTTTTCACGAATCTTCTCTACGCACCCGTGAACTTTTCAGAGTAGAAAGATGAGAAAAAATCCGCGCACACGAAAGAAAACGCGCATCGAGAAAGTTGGGATACAGACGGGTAAGTTGAAGTACGAAATTACTGGAGCAGAATTAAGCGAGAATCCATTTTTACCTTGTTCAATTAATTTTCGAAAAAGTATTGCGGAATCGGCTAACGGAAATGTGGATTAATATGGCGATATATATGTCGAACGTGCGTACATTCTCGTATCCGTATACCAAACTCTCTTTATGCACATATATAATCTGCTCTAGAATGACGAAGATTTAGGATGATGAGGAGAAACTCACTTGCGGTCTTAAATATAGACGACTCTAGATCTAATCGCACGTTACACACGATCTGACGCGCAAGTGAGAGAGACTCTCAGATTCGACGGACCGATGCAGCTTCCGTTGCTCCCAATATCAGATATCTTATTACTGACACGTGCGCGCATTATCGAATATATGCGATCGGCACTCGTCATTCATTAGTCGTTTGATTGTGAAATAGAATCGAAGATTCTATTACGCGGTTAGAAAGCAGCGGCGCGTTGCAAAAATTTCGAAGAAAGCGAACGAGAGCGAGCGCTCGAAGAGTGTATCGACACTCGCAATTTATCACGTTGCTCATCGCGCGTATTTCCAATCGATAAATAAACACAGACGTTGAGCGCCTCTTTGATATTATTAATGAATGCCGTTAACTTTTCATCGAGCTTGTAAAACTACAAGCGCCATAAAAACTACTTGTTTTCATTATTTAGAAATGAACACGATATATTATTGTAATACTTCTTTTCGACCAGCAAAAAACCCGCAAGATTGTTAAATAAAACTTTCATTCTGACAAATGACCAAGTCATATATACGCGATAATGAGATGTCTTGAGCTAACGAGTAGAGCAATTAAATTGTCAAGCAGAAAATCATTTTCTTACTAGATCTGTCTGGCGAAATACATTTATCATCGTCTTCTTTCAAAGGAGATATGATCTGCAGTAGTAGAAGGATCTATAACGCCGATTTGTTTCCTTATTTTTATTATTACTTCACCGTCTACTTAATTATAAGTTTACTGCTTCCAAGATATCACGGTAACAAATAAAATAATTAAAATCTATTTACTACTAGAAAAAACAGCGTATTTTACAATAGTCCAATTTAACAAATTTTTTACTTGTTTTTGTTTTACATCATCATTAAACGTTGAAATACATTTTTTGATGTCTTGTCGGGACTGAGATTTATTATTATTGATAAAAAAATAGTCTCAGCATGAGGTGCAATTTCTCTGCTGCACCTTTACTTGGTGAGTAATGATATGTGAGGGAGAACGAAGAAAATGACCGCCTCTCTCATTCTTGAATTTAGCCGGTTTTCTCATAAAAGCAACTTTCGCGGATAGGCGCAGAGGTTAACATCGCGACCTAACCGCGAAAGCTCGTCATATGTAAACCAATCTTTCCTATAGCGGACTGTACGTAGAGATCGAGATGCTCGCGAGCGTTTTGGTGTTCTCCGTTATAGTGAATTCCAGACGGAAATTATTTGAGAATCCTCTCTGAATCTGTTTGTCGAAATAAAACAGCTAGTGATAACGAGGCATGCACTTGCATGTTTCATAATATGATAAATGTGTCGCGTACTACTTTAATCCAAGTTAAGTTTTGCACATTGCAAAAAAATATTAACAATTATGGCTTTTAATTTCTTTTATCATCGTCTTCTTTCAAAGGAGATATGATCTGCAGTAGTAGAAGGATCTAAAATAAATTTAATACTTGTAATTATTTATAGAAACTTTTATAACATAATGTGCTGCGAAAGACAGGTGAGCGACTTGATGGAAAATAGCGTTGAGCAAACACCTTGGAAGTGTTTGCATTAATTTGCGTACGCATACATCTCTTCAAAAGCACATCAGTCGCCTAGATCTTACACTCATATAATACGCAATGCTAACTTAAAACCGTTGCACGATGGCGAAAAAAGATAGCGCGATTCCAGCAGAAAAGAACACAACACCGTTAATAATCAAATCATCGTTGTGATACATCGTCGACAATTATTTAGCTCACGTAACCGTATTGTTAATTTCATATTTTTTCATCTGTGCAATATGTGCAAAATTGAAATATACATCTGATTCATTTGCAATCGAAAAATACATCTTCAACTTTACTTAGCTCGCGGAAAATAGAAACGGTGAAATTCAAAAAGAAAATGTATGAAAGTTTCCAAGCTTGTTTCTCGCGCAAGGGCTTCCGGTAATTTAATAGAAAGTACAGAAAAAACCAAAAAGTCGAACGACTCCTTTTTATGGAGTGGCATCGTTTTCGCCGTACCATACTTGTAACAGGCACAGTTTTCTCAGTAATTCTACGTATATGTATTTTCGGACATTTACAAAGAAATTTATATAATTATACGAGCGCGCTAGTTCGCAGGTTTTCCCTGTAGAGAGACAGCCAAATAATCCCATTATAATCGTCATGACTCGCGTTTCCTTTCACTCCCGCGCGGGCGAGTATCACAATATTACAAATATAATCATCTTAGAAAGAGCATCGGACTATTTTACTTTTATTCTCAACAGATTGCAATTTTTGAAAAAATCTAACGCAAAGTTGACTAATTTTTTAAATTTTATTATTGTTATATATTAAATAATAATGTGTCTGAAAAATATCTCGAAAATGCAGTTCACGCTTTTCCAATCTTGTTTTGCGAAAAATCAATTTGAAACGCAAATGATAGATGAAAATCAATTGAAATTTCCGTCTATAGGCGTTTTCCGCATATCGCCGTAGAACGGCTGCCCGCTTCCGGTCTTCTCGACAAACTAGGCCACTTGGTCAGCAGGTCCGTCCCATTCAATTCTCCGGATCGCGAGTAAGAATCGGACCGGTTCGCATCTAAGATAGTTCCCTACGTGCATCCGAGAGAGAAGTGGAGTGACATCGGAAAATTTTCACGCGATTAAAGAGGATATTGGATAATATCCGAGTATTTCTGGCTGAATAATTAGTTTTGGTTTTATATGACACTAGTGAGAAACATTTTTTTTTCATAAGATTCTGGTCTGATTATTAGAGTAAGAAATTTAATTTACATATTTTTATGTAAAACTTCGTAATACATGTATTTTGTTTCTTTCGGCGTATATAAAAGACATATGTAGAGCAATTGATAAATATCTGAAACGATAATAAAACAACGACAGTAGTATCACATTGCTAATTTCGTTGACAGGATTTCTTTAGGAGAACAAATGTCAAACGTTAGCACATTATCAGACATAATACTTGTATGAGAGCTCGTCAAAATGTAGCTATTTACGGCATCGATGGATTGCATTGCTCGAAACATTTTTTTCACCGAGTTATTTTTTTAGATTTTGCAAGTAAATGGAAATTACACATTATATCTAGTAAATAAGGTAAAATTTAGAAGCTCAAATTTTGACCATTGCAAGTTGAAACGTCAGCTGATCAAAAATTATTGAGTCTTTCACAAGCTGTCATACAGATGCGATAACAAGCATTTGCATTTGTTTTTCTAAAAGGCGAAATTTGTTAACAATAGTTATTCGGATACTTATCAATCGTTCCACGTAAATAGCTTTGGCACTTAAGTGCCAACAGGACATGAGTAATTACCGATGAAGGCAAGTATAAAACGTGTTAATGACTATAAAAACAATTTACTGCTGACGTATATGCAAAGAGTATCGAGCAAGAGTAATAAACCCTACTGATTGATACGCAAGAGATTTCTTTTCACGGTCGACTTCTCTGCACAAATTATCGCGTTCTAGTTGTTTTGTATTTTTAACGCTAAGAGTTTAACCATTTACAAATATCTAAGATGTGAAATTTTTTCTTACTTTCTTCTTAAAAACAAAATTTTATAAAATTATTATTTAAATATAATATTATTTAATTTTGAACTTAATTTTTTTACTGCTGACTTCCAATACCATGTCTTTGTAAAATTATTTTTCTTAATTATTTTTTTTTTTAATATTTTACTTACATATTTTATTAATTAACATAATTTTAATAATTATTGCAAGATATTAATTGTTTTAAGTCGCACTATACCGCGCTTAAATATATTCAAACTTAGGACGATCGCTATGTTTCTTTACGTTCGAATTAACTCTAGTTCAGCAATGAAGAAAAAGTTAAATAAACGAGTTTGTAATATAAACTTATTTATATTATAAGTTTTATTTTTATGTTATTCCACATGAATAGAAAAATAAAAGTACAACTATACTTCACAGATAAAAACAAAATGATTTTATAACTTTAAAAGCTCGTGAAAATGTACAATTAAGTATTAATTACTTAAGTAATTTTTATGTGTATTAATTTACACTTTTAAAGGAAGTAAATAAATACATATACATACAATTGTACATACATCCGACATATTGGCTTGTACCTTAAAACTTATTGTAAACTGGTTTTATGTAGACATAGCACTTTTAAGATACAAAAATGTTCATATATGTATGTAAGTCAGCATACGTCATAATAAATATAGAAATCAATATACTGTGTATTTTATAATACATATTTTACATTACTTTTGTGCTTAACAGAATATTTTAATTTCTATCTCTATTTTCTCTAATACACACACACATATACACGCAGCATATAAGATTTAATGTATAAGATTGTTTTTCAAAAATTTATAACAAATAAAAAACATAACTTAAGAACAAGATAATTATTTTCAGTTCGTAATAAAAGTGACTTCTTATTTACAAATATTTTTTCATACGTATAAAAACATGGCTACATTTTTTTCTATAAAAATATATAAACTTAATTATAATTTAACTACTTGGAATTATAATGTTGGTATCCTCGATATGCTAAATCCTGACCGTAAGTTCCTGCACTTCCGTAATGACCGGCATAATCAATATCTGGATGTATACCGTACTGAGGATAGCCGATTCCATTTTTCGTGTAAACTGGCGCGTGATAGTTTTGGTGCGGCTTATAAAACTTAAAGAAACCTATTAGACCGGGTATAACGATTGCTAGGAATCCGAGGAACTTCTTGAATGAAGCCAATCCCAAGATTAAAGGCAAGAAAAGTAATAACTTTAACTTGAAAAGCTTCAGAATAAGTAGCATAGGTATAATAAGTCTTCTAAATTGATAACGAGCTGAAACAAATTAATTCAATGTTTGCATTAAACAAATTTGCATTAAAATAATAAACTTAAGTATAAACATCAATTTAGAAATAATTGTTTATTTTATTATTGAACATAACTCAAAAAAATTTTATTTATTTAAAATTTCAAAATAAATACTTACAAAAGAGTGTATCCTTCTTGTTCTCAAGAATGCTTATCTCGTCAGCGATTTCGTCCAAAAATCTTGCCTTATATGAGCCATCGCTACCAGTTTCCGCATCAGGTATAGTCAGTTCGAAAGACATTGTTTTAACAAATCTCTCTGCTTTTCTTTTCATAAAGTTGAGCAGTTGATCCCATTCTGTTTCTTCGGATCTGAAATATAATTTTTTTTTTTAAATCTTGAAGATGCTATATTCTATTTATATTTTTAATGTTAGCAAAGCATTTTGAAAACTTCTATAATTTTTTCCTCTTATAATCGTATAATCGTATAATCAAGAAGGTATAATTAGAATTTGTTACATAAAATTTTTACACGTATCATTATATAAACTTAATTACTGTACATATATATTTTTTTATAAAGAAATAAAGTTGTACCTAGGTTCATTTGAATATTCGTACGGCTGACGATGTACTTCATTCACTACTCGATCAGACATCCGTTTAATCCGGACATAATCATTCAAAGAATATTCAGCATGATCGAAGAAGTCCGAAAAGTAACTTAAAGCTTGAGATTTAAAACATTCAGCTAAATCGCCGGTTACGCAACGTTCATTGACCTTTGCTAAGTATGGATCAACGTTTCGTCCAGTTCCAAGACCAATATAGTCGAATAGGTTTTTTACATGTTGAATAGGATTAAATCCTCTTTGTTGCGACGGAACTTCTTGCGGAGTTTCTGAAATTTAAAACCATTTTATTTTATTATTTTTTATTTTCAATCTGTAATTTATTTTTTTTTTATTATGTTACCTTGTTTTTCTGTTTGATCTTCGGAATTGTTATCCTGAAATGTAATCTTGCCGATAGATTGACACCATATCTGCGAGGACATCAAAAGTATTCCCAGAATTACCAACGACTGCTGCGGTTGCATTCTGTTTCTTCTAATTACTCTACCTAGAATAACATTCTTTCGTCAGTTTATTATATATTAAAAGATTAAAAAACATACGATGTTATAACACACAGTCAATTCAACACAATGTCAAATAATTAATTTGTGACACGTCATAACTACATTTAAACAATTAATATAATCTCTATCTTCAAGTTATTTTTGTTCTTTTTTAACGAGAGACGTTTGTTTATATATTAATTTAGTTTTTTTTATATTAATGTAACAAAATTTAAATGCCGTACGTAAAGTAACAAATTAATTTATTGTTGAACACACAAGATATGTTTGACACTATCATCGTATATGTTATGTTTATTTATTTTTCTTGGCAAGAAAAAATACTTTACTGAAATCAAACTCTCTTCTCACCAAACTGTCAAATAATCACAATTCGATATATTTTTACACAACATTCTTGTCACAAAAATATACTCGCGGTGATTCTCGAGAACAGCGCTCGAACGTTTGCGAGATCGACTGTTGGCAGTCGACGTGCTGGTTCACCAAGTGCCGTTAGATGAGCGCGCCAATCAGAACCAAAAGAAAGAAACCGGCTACATGATTCTGATCACGCGCGCATTCTACTTCAATAATAATTCAGTATCTTTGCAATTATAATTTCAAACCGCAAATTCTGTTATAATACACAAAATTACAACGTAAAGTATTACTCTATAAAACGCTTTGGGAAAATACAATAATGACAAAGTAGAAATTATATGGCATTGGTAAGTTTATTTTAAAGTGAAAACACTCGATAAGTTTCTTTTAAAATGATCGAAATAAACGCTAATAAAATAAATTAAAAGAGATAGACAAATAAATAATTTCTAATTCTTATATTAAAATCTTTTTCCATAAGTTTTAAAACAAAGTAATATATGTAAAGTAAATGTAGAAATAAAACACTTTATTTAAAATATACAAAGATTAAAATATGCGTGTAACTTACCTTATTAATCGCAAGTTAAATCTCTGCAAGAGAATTGATTATTATTAAGTCAAAAGTATTTGACGCGTTTTCGAAATGAATCAATGTAAACTACGAATATCAATAAGCGCACTAGACGCGGTTTTATCCCAAAGCCATGTGACTCCTTGACCATCATCTTTGTATTTATAACGTATGAGAACCACCTTACTCGAAGTGGGAGAAGGATCCGTAAGGATTTCCCAGAAAGGCTAACAGGACAGGAAGATTTACAAAAATGAAAGTGAAAGTGGTGTCCGGAATAAGAGCCGGAACTGGGATGGCTTTAAGGGAACTGACAACGTTGTGCGACGATAGGTATAACACGGCAAGTGAGAGTCAATGCACTTTTCTCTTCAGTTTACAACGTAGGTGAGTCATCACGCCATATTAAGAGATCTATTCTTGATAATAAAATAATATTCTTTTTTTTTTTTCTAATATAATTTTCACGATAAATCACTTCGTTTTTTTATATAACTTAACAGTTTTGTAATTTGCTGCTTTTATATATATATATATATA
>QVOB01020727.1:0-22097 GCA_014839585.1 Pseudomyrmex concolor | reverse complement strand
TTAGGGGACCTGTCCCGGAAGCGCTGTAATAAATAACGCTTTCTCTCTCTCTCTCTCTCTCTCTCTCTCTCTCTCTCTTTATTTGTTGTGTCCCTCGCCTTTGCTCGCGCGTCGACTCTAAATTCATTTAAAATGTGAAAATAAAAATCCCGATCGCATCAATGTGCGCAGGTCGATCCCGTTTCCGACCGCGCACGTTTTCTTCAGTACACCAAAATACGTGGAATGGAAAAACAGCAGAATATTTTTCATGCTACATGTCGATCAGAATAGACATTTGTATTCAAGCCGAGCTCGCAGCGTATTTCCGAAATATTACTTCAGGGGGAAGGGGAGCAAAATATTGTTTCTTGTCTCGCGAACATGAGTTATCGCGAGATGTGCGGATAATCAATGTTTTGTTGTTTTCGGCCTGTATTCTCGCGGATGATGATGATGATGACAACGAGATGATGATTAACTCATTTTCGAAGAATGTTTCCTCGCGTGTGCCGCCAATACGAGCCGTAAAACGTTATCTCGGCTAGTTCGGTGAACAATCGCATATACCAGCGGCATACACTCACGCATAAAGTCGCGAGAACGTTAGGATACATCCTCGTCTAATGCGTGCGTACTGGTAAATACTTAAACTTCAGCGCGGCTTTGTGCAGCCGCAACGTAATGCATCCGGAATCGTAGAGCCGCGTCAGTTCCGGGCTGCATATCGGGCGAGCACGACCGCATGTCGGGCTATAAACTAGCGAGTATGATACGGCCGTTAAGACCGGCCGGCTACCAGATAAGCCACCTGCCATATATAGGCAATATCTTCCTCGTGGATCCTTAAAATTTCAATTAACTTTCATACGCGGACGTTATGATATAAAGTCAAACGAGTTGTTTTAACACACACACACACACACATACTTTGCAAATATAAAATAAATTAACGTTTGTAATATAGAATAGTGCTCGGAATTATTTCGCCGGATTTTTTGAGAAACATCTCTATATCCCTTCATCGCCCGTCGATGATCACCGTTTCGTATCCATAGCGCGCTGACATTATAAAATTTTTCCTTTATTTATTTTATGATGAAATAGCTTTTCTCAAAGAAAGAGTTGGAAACAGTCAACGCGATTCGATGACGAAGTAGTGACCGTAGCTAAACAAAGGGAGGTAGTGAAGGGACAAACGTGATTCTCTAGTATCCGACGAAATGTGCAAGTAATTCCGAGCGGTATAAAATAATATTTAAATTTCATTCTCTTTCTCTCTCTTTCTGATGTGACAATATAACAATAACTAGGTAATTATTATTATATATGATTAACGTTAAATTAAAATTTTTGTATTATTCGATTAATTATTCCGATTGTGACGTAGCGCGTTTGACAATGATTGACAGTGGAACAACAAGAGTTGAATGTTTTACATCACATTCGTCAATATGACGAGCGTGTGAAGAAACGTTTCATTCATTATTGTTTTTAATTCCTTTAATATTGAAATAATCACTTAACAAATAAATCTTTCACAGCTACCAAGAGTTTTAAATATTTCACACACATGTGTTTCCGTTGTTAAAACAAAACCACTTGGAATATTTCTTGCAAATTGATTGTACTTCTGAAATCCGTCATTTTGACGGGTGTGGTTGTTGTATTGTTAAATAACAACATTTTGAATGTAATGTAAATGTAGGTCAAAAGCGTGATGTGAAATACCGTGCAATGTATGACGCACGTCCGTCCCCTCTGCGCGGTCGTGTTTTATTAATTCTCTTCTCCACCTCCTTCCCAGAATTTATATCTTTAATCATAGTTTTCGATCATCGCGACCGTTTTCCGCTGTAACATCGTGGATGCTTTACGCCATTTCGCGCTGAATTATTCCTCCGGAATGATCATATTTCTTCCCGCATACGCCGCATTTCAATTGGTCCGCCTTGTGTACGCCGTTACCTCAAACTCTTCCCCAGTTTTCATCGCGCAAAAAACCCCCCCCCCCCCCCCCAAAAAGAGTGCGAAATGTTTTTTCCGCAAATTTCGAAAGTATCAATATGACAATTCAACAGATCTCGTATTAATATATTTATTATTAACCTTTGCGGTTTGTAATTATTTTACACAGTACTCCGATAGGTTCGCTATTAAATCGAAGAAATTGAAGAAAAATGAAAGTGTTTGATTTTGTATACTGAAACTAAAATAAATAAATAAATAAAAATAAACTTAACAAAACTAAACTTTGAAAAAAACTTTTATTTTAAAAAAACGTTGTCCAGTCAAGAGCAAAGAGTTAATAGCTATTAATGTATTGATTTAATCGATACAAGCAGAGCAATTTTCCCATTTCATACGCGAAAAAATGTTACGTTGAAATGTACAGTAAAAAAGTACATTTTTGATATGTCCGTGTTAATGCATGTCACGCGAGATATTCCGCAGAACGCTAATTTCCCCGGCTCGTTTTCGTGTTTCACGTGACGGTTTGCTCGGAATTCCTACGGGAGCCGTTAGAAGAGAGAAAGGCAACGACGGGCAAATCGGCGAGACGAAACCGAGACATATATATGCGAGTGAAAGGACGTTTTCCTCGGCTCGATACACGTGGGAGTTTTCCCGTGACCCGGGGATTTCCCTGTTCCGCGTCGCGTGACTACGCTCGCGTTTGTTCCTTGCGTCGTTGCTCGCACCTGCGTCGAAGTTTCCGAATAATAATGACGCGTGCATCAATCACGATGTGCATGACGTCCGATACATCGATACGAAGTGGGATATCCCGTCTCTCACGCGAATAACAAGACGTTTGCGCGCGGACGAAAACGAGCTCTTGAGAATTTCCGCGAGTGCCGTTGCGCATGCTACTTTCCTCGAAAATAAACAAAACTCATTTGTTGTTCTTGGAAAACGCTTCGTGTATGCGAGCGTGAAAAATGTGTCGAGCCCGCGGGATAAATTCTTTGTGTATCTCACATCGCGCTAATTAACGGCGTCGAATCTTGTTCGCGCGCTTGCGAACGCGGTAAACAAGCTTTTACGCCTGTGCTTTTTGCGTGGGGTACTACAGTTACTAACAATATTAGTTGTCCATTAGCGAGAGAATGACTATCACATTTGCAACGTGTTTATGGCCAATGACCCTTTCGTACGCGCTCTTGAATAAAATGCGTTTTATCTGGTCCTACGAAAGCGCGCGTTGATGCAATATCATTATTGTTATCGTTATGTATATATGCAAATGAAACCGACGCGAACCAACAAAAACACAACGCGAGTTGTTTCGTCGAAATGGAATGAGTAAACATTCGCACGCCAAACCTGCGCTTTTCCGGCGAAACAAAATGCGCTTTTTTCAATCCGATCTATTCGGAACGTCGAAATCGCGCGTGTTATCCGCGCGAACCGCAAAGTTCACGCAAATTTCGAATCGTCTAACCGTCAAAAACGCCGCCCTCGTCTTGTTCCCAAAGTCAGCGGTCGACCTCCTTCCGACGAGGATTGAATTTATAACGAATCCTGTCGAATTTATGAGACGGACTTTTCTCCCGAGCGAGAGGTGCGAGAGAAAGGAGAAGGGTGGCAGGAGTTACCGTCGGATCGGCGAAAAGTTAGGGAACGGGAGGTGGAATAGGTGCAAATGTAGACTCTAATCCGAGGCCGCGGTGAGCCATCGACAGGAAGATTTATCTCGACGAGGTCGACGGTAGCCCACCCCTGCCGATCGCTACCCCTTCCTGCCACTTTCCTGCGGAAATCCCTCCGCTTGACGTTCTGCCCGAGTTCAGCTCGGGGAATTAAATTCGGCCGCGAGGCGGTTAGCAATATTTTATGTTCCGGCTCTGTAAGCGTGTGTGTGTGTGTATGCGCCGCGCGCTCGCGCTTGTGCTGCGCCACGGCTGGGACCGTGTCCCGCGCCCGCCACGTGAAACCTCGCTGTGTAGTTTTGCGCGCCAAAATCGGAAAACGAACACGACGTTTCGCCAAACGCGGTTTCTCTAAATTTTACCATTCAGTTTGTTTCACAATTGGGTTATTCGCAGGCATCTCTTTGGGCGTGTACCAGTTTAAAAAAAAAAAAAAAAAACCGAAAAAAGTAAATTAAAATACCGATAGATTTATTTGCAACACGATGTGCTAAACACGTACTGCCAAAATATCTCAAGATGTCAATTATGAAAACGTTTTCCAGGAGAATTTCTCACAAATCGTGTTGCTCTGTGATAATTGTATCTTCTCAATGCTCTCTTTGCGCTGAAAATCGAAATAGAATGACATTAATTTCGGCTGATCTGAAAATATCTTTGTGCGACTATCACGTGCGCATAATCTTCATCTATGTGTACAGACACACATATATACGTATATATACATACATCTCGCTATATCTGTGCCCTCGCCCTCCGGTCGAACTAATCGAATGAATAAAATAGCGAGCGTTAACGAACAATTCCAGTCCCTCTTGGCCGCGGCGCGAAACTTCGCTAATGGAATCGCGTCCGCTCGTAAAGGAAATATTAAATGCTCTTCCTTGCATAACCGCAGTGGCAATCCTTCGGCGCACCGCTTATGCATCGTGAAAATATGTCGAGCGATTCCTTGAAAGTGAATCAAAAGTATCGAAATGTTGCATTTGTCACACAACGCATTGTTGAAAAAAATTCTTACATGACGTATTTTTTCACAGAGCGTTACAAACGCATTGCTGTGTGTGTGTGTGTGTGTGTGTGTGTGTGTGCGTTACTAATTACAGACTGTAAATTGTCTTACGTTACAAGCGATAGAATTAGAGTGAGATAACGAGTAAACAAACAAAATCAGCAATTAAGGAAGCAAGAATTGCGCGCGCGCGCGCGGATGAAATGCCCGCGTAGCGTATATCCTCCTCTTTTTTTTTTCGTACTCGCCCGCGCGAACATTTGCGTCTTTTCTTCGCCATGCGAATTTGAAACCAGAATTCACGAGGAAGGCAAATATTAATAGACTCTCGGCGCGTCGGGACCTAACATTAATTAAACTAATATGAAAGAAGACATACTTATTTTACTTCTTGCGCGAGCCGTGCAAAAGCCAGCGCAAACAGACGGATCCCCCGCTTGCACAGGCGGCAGGATCTGAAAATCGGAACGATCGTTTTAAGTACCGAAGTTCAGTATTTACACGAACGCGCGCGCGGGAAACTTGCGAAGCGCGCGGCTTCGCGGGGCGAGCAAAGGGAAGGAGAGCGCGCGGTCCTTCCGGGTCAACGGACTTCTGATAACGCTTGATTAATTTCGCAAGAGCTTACGCTCGCATTCGGCTCCAAGTTAGACTAAACGGATTGTCGTCCCGGGCTCACGCCGCCTGATGTCGGTCTGATGTACAACGCGCGTACAATTCCGTCGGCGCTAACGCGTCGCGGACTGACGCGGTAATGTGATTCCGCGCGCGTTCTCTCTTTCTCTCTCTCTCTCTCCCTCCGGCGCGGAGAGAGTTTGCGGGTAGGTCAGTCTCTCTCGACTCGACACGTCTCGACATTGAGCAGCACAGCAGCAGCTCGACTCCTGTGTCGAGAGAATAATCCTCCTCAGTAGCAAGATACGCTTCCCCGAAACTACGTCTATCACGAGCGGACAGCGCGCGGTCAAATTCGAGACCTCTCCCGCACAATTCGGCTGCGATGTGTTTGAGCGAACTAATGCCCGGCTGTTTCGTTATGTCGAAAATACGATAATTCCGCAGGCTGTGTTTCCGACGATCGGGATATCGTATCAATGACGCGTGGATTGCGATTGAGATTAAAACCAGATTTGGAAAGTTATTAAATATCGCGTGTGTTTTAGTATGTAAAGTAATAAAATAACTGACGCGTATACGGAATGTGTATTGACGATGTAATTAATTATTCAACTGGAAGAAAATTAATGTCAATACAACAATTGTTTTCGTCCTATTTACGCGGGAAAAGACCGCGTCCTCCTCATCGCAGCGTCCTTGGGCCGCTTGTTCAGAAACGATTTATCTTTCAGAGAAAACCGACGTCGGATCCGTCGCGGGACTAAACTTTCCTTAGCGCAAGGTCAAAGGTCGGGTCTGTCGAATGGCTGGGTGAACGAGCGAGCACGCGGTGAGTCGCGCAGGGGTTTGTTAAAGCGGGGAAGCGAGAGAAAGACGGAAGAGGCAAAGCGACATCCGAGACGGAAACTCAAACATTGTATCCTCTGACTCTCTCTCTCTCTCTCTCTCTCTCTCTCTTCCTTTCCACGCCGTCCCCTTCTCCCCTTTCTCTCCGCTACCTGTATACACACACTTAGGCACACATTTGCGCGGGCATACTGCCCGCAAAGTCAAATTGTGCCGTCTCTCTCTCTTTCTCTCTCTCTCTCTGTCGATCTTTCTCGTTCTCTCTGTGTGTTGCGCCACTATCCCCAGCTTATATTATCCAGTTACGTGAGGCTTACAAACCAAACAAACGTATAGGTCGGATTCCGTGGCCTTCGAACCACTGCACTCTCTTCTCTCTCACTATCTTTCGTTTCGCACACATTGCTTTATAAACTGCACCTCGTCTTTCTTCTCCTCGTCATTTTCATCGCGCGCTCCGTATCCAGAGCACAGCTTCATCACGAGCGCTCTTTTTATTTCGATTTTGCGTACAATAACCTATCTTTTGCGACGTCATATTGCGCGTGGAAAATCGATGTAGCGCGCGCGTCAGGAGTAACGAGAGAGCGCAGACGAGAAAGACAAACGTATAATATAATATACGTACATATCGGCGAGACACCGTGTTGCACGCGAGCGCGCTTTCATATTTCCGCGGAAAAACAATTTTTCGCATTCCGGATCCGGTGTCACGCGCGTCTCTCGCTTCTTTCTAATAGCCACCGAATTTATGAGCTTTGTCTCTCACGCAAGTTTTCCCCGCTCTCGCGTATTCTCCCGAGACACACACGCGGCGTCTCCGACATTTCAAATTCAGATCGCGGCGTAGCAATCTGCGGATTTTAACGTTGACACCGTTCGGCACGCCAAGCTCTCGCTTCGTCAGCAACGGCGGCTATTCCCGGGCCGGACCTAAGCGCGCACGGCGGCAATCTTATCGTGTGTAGTTATTAGCTGTCTACCATAACTGTCGATCCCACGGGAGTGCTCCTCACTTGCGCGCGCGCATATTGAATCTTCGCATCGGGAAGATCGGCGTTTGAAGCCGGAGGACGCGCTTGGAGGAGGTTACAGCTGCGTACTTCGAATTACGATCCGCACTGACGCCACTTGACTGCGCTGCTTGCGACGGATAGTTAAGAACGAGGACCGCGCGTTTCTGGAATCCCGAGACGAGGTGCCCGACCTACGAGATACCTTCCAGGACTCTCCCGCGGGTCACAGTAATCCACCCCTGTATGCCGGCTCGCTTGCGAGCACGAGTTTTCGGTCCGGGTTAGCTCGCCGCGGAACTTCCGTAATGCGTTAATCCGACGGGCACGTATCCGTGCTCGAGATAAGGTTCGTAACCGGGACGATTCTCTCTCATCCGTGGGCTACCCGAGTCCTCGAGTAGACGTCGTTCTCCTTTCTTCCCTTCCCTCGTCGCCGGCAACCTACCTACGTGACACCGACTCCGTCGCGCTACCTGCAATTCCGCTCGCGACACGAATTTTACGTTGCGCTATCCGAAAATCGGCTTTTATCCGCTCTCGCATTTATACGAGAAGCCAATTCTAATATCACACGCGCTAAGGCGCAAATCTTTTTTGTGGCGGTTATAAAATTAAATTAATCCCCCCTTTTTTTTTTTTTTTTTTTTTGTCAGCTAGCAAAGTTGTTATGCTTCGCGATCGAAACCTTTGCTTTTCAGAGATAACAATTTTAGAGTTTTTTTTTTGAATTTTCGTACGCGCGACGCGCGATTGAAATATCGCTAATTGTCTCGAAAAATAGACACCTGTTATTATTTGCCGGGAATATATAAATTACAAAGAAACCTGAAACAAAATTGCGAGCGCAAACATAGCGATTTGAATTTCATGTGCGAAAATAACGGAAACGTGCGATTCATAGCGTTTTAATTCAACGTAAATACGACATGCAAATTGTTTTGTTACTGCAAGTAACGCTTCCAGACAGCCATCTTCGCGGTAGCAATTACCGTCCGAGAGAACGAGGTGGGATAGGAGAGTTCGATAAATAAATGCGGAGCTGCTTGCGTTTGGCGTTCGAGAGCCGAACTGTTTCCGGAATCCTCGTAAAATCCCTCGGAACGATAAATTATGCAGTCGTGCTACTTGCGAGAAAACCAGACGGAAACCGTCGGAAACCACCGCGACAAGCGTCGTCGTGTTTCCGTTTTATCTCGGTCTCGTCTTTTTTACGCCTTTCCTCTTTCGCGAACGCGCGCGTCCAAACGCGTAGTAGTTGGATACGTCTCCGGGCCGGCGGCGGCGGTAGCGGCGTGTTGCCGACGCTATTGCCCGGAAAAAAACGTAACAAACGCCAGGGATTTTGTATTGGTTTGCCGGCCATCGCAGCCGCGGCAGATTACGCGGTGGCGCACCGACTGAGTTTCGATGTAAAGCACGTTCGGCACGAAGAATATGTAAACAATGCTAATAAAACGTTATTTATTGCGCGCGCAGCGCCGAGCTTATTTTATCATTGTTTTTTACGCAATTTATTTATCCCGTTTATTTCCCTACTTTTTTTTTTTTTTTTTTTGCGAGCACTCGCGTTAAAGCGCGATGTATCCCTTCCTGTTCTGTCGCGCTTTCGCGTGCCTCCGCCGGTCTATCGCGAAAGTGGAAATCAGATCTGACTTCGCGCATAGATATTTGATAAAAATAATATGAAACGAGCTCTCTCTCTCCCGCGCGAAACAGCCGAGCGTAAAATTGTACGAAATTCGCGCTGGAGAGAATTTTTCGTAATAAATTATTGCTCGTCGCTTGCTTTGGACACACTTTTCCCGCATCGTATCCGAGTATGCTACGTTCGATACGACCGTCGTTGCGCCGAAGACGACGATGCGTGTTGTTCGAAAAAGACGCCAGCTTGAACTTTCGACAAATCGACGTGAGAGAATCGCGTCTCCGAAGAATTTATCTGAGAATCCTCGTCAAAGTGCTTCTCTTTCTCTCCTTTTTCTCAGTTAATTTAAATAATAAGACAAAGCATCTTTGTACGCGCGTTACGGGAATTGTCGCGAGGCGATACAGCGCAATGTTGTTCTCGCGGATTTTATTGACGTTGCTCGTTCTCTTGAGGAAAGAACGAGAAGTGCGAAACCGGGAAAGGAAAAGAGACAAAGAAAGAGAAATAGAGAGAGAGAGAGAGAGAGAATCTAACAAACAAAGCCCAAGAAAATGCGAGAAACCCGCGAAGGGAGAACTATGTGTAAAACCGACGGAGCGGGTTAACTCGCCTAGGTGAGCACAGTATGGGTTCTCCAAGCGGGATTCGACCTAAACTTTGTTTGTCACCGCGTACCCGCCATCCCGTTACATCGCCTTGTCACTCCGACCGCCCCGTTACGCACTCTCTTCTTTCCCGTTCCCTTTCACGGGTCTTTCTCATCACCGCGTCTCTTTCATTTTCTTAGGCGACACGAAGAGCTTTAATACGCCTGTTCCGATCTCGCGTCAAAATGCGCGGCGAGGATTCCATTATCCGAGACAACGCCTCCTTTCCTTTTATCCGTCCTGCGACATCAACAAATATGAAACAAAAGTAAACATAAAAGTATTTGATAGTTAAGAAAATCAGAGAAATGTTATTACACACAATAGCAAATATATTTTATACATTAAGACTTAATATCTTTCGAAGTTTTCGGAGATAAGTGACAGCATTACTTGTAATAGCTATACGCGCACATGTGTACACACTTGAAATTCAGCTCGTTTGTTACAGAGTTGCGATATGATATGAGAAACGACCCGTTGCCCTCTCGCAACGTGTGACGTATCCCTCCTTGTTGCGACATTCTGCAGTGATAGCTGGTTTTCTGGTTTGCTCGATCCTCTTTCGCTACACTCCTGTCGGCAACGTCGTCGATCCGCGGAAAGAGCCGCCACTCTCGGATTGGTTTTGTCGCTAATTAATCGCGTCACGCAAACATTCTCGCGAAACTTTGTGCGCTCGGGGAATGGTCCCATTAAGGCTTTCGTTTCAATAAAAGCTTTCTCGAGATCACTTTGATTCCGTTCCGAAAGTCCTGCGAACGCGACACAACTCCCCGGAGCGCTTCTGTCACCGGCGAGGCCGAATTTATGAAAAATCTTTTATGGAGATATCGAAAAATTTTTCTCTTTCTCTCTTTTTCCTCTTCCTCTTTCAACCCCGCAGTCACATACGCGATATTTGTACGGAGATTTCAATTAAATGCCGTATTTTAACTGGAAATAATATTTATATCCAAAACATTGTAACACGCAGACAGAGAGATTCGAATTTAAAGTATGGATATCGGTCATTTATATATTGGCAGTTCCATTTGGCTACTCTTTCATTATTTTCGTTGTTTAAAAATGTGCATGTATATACATACATATGAGTTTTTCGCATCAGTCAATGGATGATCATTCGGCCGGTTAAGTGATTTATTTCTCGACGAGCGATGAATTTATTTATTCGACTTCGCAACGAGAATCTTCAATTAAGTTTTTCGAGAGAAAAAAAAAGCTCTCGCACGCGCGACAGACAAAATTTATCTTTAATGGGAACGCAGTGTTGATAGTGGCGAAAATTAGCCAATCCCGCGCATAAAGGACTGTAATACACAACGTCGGCAAGAGTGGCGGCTCGAGATAGGACCAAAATTACTCGGGAGGACAAAATTTTCGTTCGTCCTTTTTTTTTTTTTTTTTTTATCACGATGAAACGAGAAAAGAGGCGCGGCGCGGTACGGGAAGCTTGTACATGATGTACGCTCTACTCTTAGCTAAGGAGAGATCCCTCGAATGGAAGAGCCACGGCAAAGCCGATATACGACGTTTCAATTTTCGCCCTCGTCCAGCTTTTTCAATCCTCACCGTCCCACCCGGCCAAGCTCCTACGGTTCTCAGGGCAAAAACTAATATTCCCGCCTTGGAAACTTTCTAAAGCCACTCTCGCGCGCTTACCCGAGGACGACGATGATGAGAACGAGGACGACGCTTTCCCTTCATAAGCGACTGAGCATCGAGTGTACACACAGCATATAAGTGGTAACGCGATCGACGAAATCGAACCTATTAAATTTGCCACATTTGATCCTTTCTACTCTCTTCTCGTCTCTTCGTTATTTTCGTAGCGGAAAGTTCATTCCTCCGCCCGGCAAATCGATTCGAAACACGCGACATGTTTCGAAAAAGATTTTGCGAAATAAACTTAAAAAACACGAGAATCCGTGCTCACGATTTTAAAACGATATGTGTTTAATAAACTGCATGTTGTTCCATTAATTGTCGTTCTCGGAATTATTTCTATCTCACAATGGTTTATTTTCAGGTAAATCTCTGGCAAGAGACACGCGAGCTCTCTCTTGTTTGTTCGCTCCATCATCATATTAACCCGATCCCCGGTTCGATGGCTGTTTAGAAAGACACACATTCGCCGCGTACCTACCGTGTTTGTAATAAACGAACTGCGCGCAAACTGGATCGCTGATTACGATACATATCGGATGCTCGTTAAGAGAACATAATGCGCCCGTAACAGCTGGAAGTGCGTTTAATAATAATTTCTAATATAGACGCAAAACGTAATAAATAATTAAAATTTGAATGCGAGAAAAGATATTTATACCTGTGCGGTGTAATACAAAACGAGAAACAACATTTGTCGGAAAACGTGTCGTTTGTCCGCGGACGGGCGGCTATTTAGCGGTGGCCGGTATATGACGATCGATTCGTTGAATCCGAAGAGTAACTTCCGGTCGGGCAATTCGTTAGAGATCCTGGTTTCGCGGACTCGTCCGTACGACGTACAATGAGAAACCACGACAATGGACGTGCAGGAATAGAGAACCGGGACAAGAGAACACGCAGAAGGAACCGGATTCTGAGGACAACGACGCGTGCGCGCGGGAGAGGAGAATTCTCCTCCGCCTGGAAATGCATCCTGGAAAAGGTTTCCAGACTGTTTGGGATTGCACCGCCGAACTTCGTACCGGCGACCGGCCGGGAAACGCCGGGGAGGAAAAAAAATGTCTTTGTCGGACGGATCTCACAGTCGACGGACGGGGGAGAGCACATCGTCGAAGTTCATCTCGCAATAAACGCGATATAACTTCCGGTCGCCTTTCTGTTCGTATACGACCGGGGCCCGAAAATATCTCGCGGTAAATGAAACGGACAAATTCCCGGTATATTCGCTCACCTCCCTGAACTCGGAGAGGGGTTGCTGTAGTCCTGCGAAGATTCGCCATCGAACAGGAAGAAAAAGAAGAAAAAAGAAAAGAAGAAAAAAAAAGGAGAATGAACCGGTCGTTTGCCGAGCCGCGGACAAAGCCGTCTCGCAGTTCTCTCTACGTCCGACAGTTTCGTGAAACGATTCTTACCCCCGAACGTCGTGCATTCAATCACTATCCTTCTTTCTGCGCGATATCGTTTTGTCTCCCTCCCCTAAATACGTGATCTTCCCGTATGCCGCTCTACATCGGTACATTCTTCCCGCTGTTCGTCCTGATTTGAGAGTTTCCACTTCGAGGATTAAAGCAGGATCATGACGTTATACGTTCGATTAATTGCTGCTTTCGATTAACGCGATAATTTTCTTCTCTCGTTCTGCAAAGGCGCGGTACGACAAATCCCATCGCAAAAGTATATATCCGAAGGAATTTCATTATTAACGGGCTCGATCAAAGAGAGTTGATGTTGGATTTATAACGGCGATTTAGTTGGATTAAGCGGGGCCAGTCCGTTTTTTCCCTCGGTTTGTCATTTTAGTGCGTTTACAATAAACAAGCGTCGGCGACATCGCGATAAATGAACGTATCGTTGATTATCGTATTGTCGGCTATTTGTAGACGGGCCAATAAATGCTTAATATTCGCGCACGGCGATACCAAAATAAAGCCGTGGCGCGCGGCACCTGGCCCGCGTATATACCGTTGTGTATCGTGTGCACGCGATACGCGGCGTTTAGTTCAACATTGTTTGTAAATGTTCGCCGAGCGCGCGCTTTTAGCAGGCGCGTACGCGTGACGGCCGATGTACAATTCAATTAACGCAATTCGCCCCGTCAACCGAGTGGGGAGAGACGATATCAGTATTTCGCGTTGCGGCGAGAGAGCGCATCTCATATCGAACAGTGTCAATAAACTCGCCATCACACACTCGATAAAACAAAACAAAAAAAAGTACTTCGCGCGCGCGAGAGAGAGAAAGAGGTTAATCTGCGATGATTGCTGGTAACGTTTTACACGTGTGAACGCGGCTCTCCGCAATTGTCGGATTTGCAAGGGATTTTTGAAATTCTCAGTCGCACGTTGTCGCGGTTTCAACGGAAGTCTCCCTGTACAATCGCGCGTCGCGTTCATTATTGCCAGAAATTTTCCGCACTTAATTATCGCTCGCGGTCAGAAATATTCTCCGTGTTTCTCGTCCTTCAAAAGGATCGGTCCCGAAGAGAAGCTCATTTGTCTTTGCGGAAGTACGAACGTTCTGAAGAAACTCGTTTTCTGAAAGAAAGAAGAACGACTCAAACCTCGGGCAAAGACCGAGATTGCGACCGCGCGGTCGCGGTGAAACGCAAGAACGATTAAAATGCAACGACGATGACGACGGTGGTGCTCAGATCGTCGAGCGTCGTCGGTATCGCTGATATCGCGAGAGGAAGAAGGGAGAATCCCGGAGAGAGAGAGAGAGAGAGAGAGAGAGAGAGAGAGAGAGAGGAATGTTCTCCGCAACCCTCCGTGCGCCGCGCGTTCCTTTCTCCTTCTTCTCGCGGCGAGCGCGCATGAGGATAAGAGTGGAAAAAGTTCTACAAAGCGCAACAGCTCATCATGTTTTCCCTTTGCCAGGTCGCCGAGTGAAAGAGCTGCTTTTCTATTAGCGGTGCGCGCGCGCGTGCCAGCAGCGCTAAAGGCTCAGGTATTTATTTAATAAAATGCGTCGAGAAAGATGGAAGATGCCCGGAAGGTAGATGCGCTTTCTCCCTCCGCCAGACCGGATAAAGACTTGCCGGCATGGCGAGTAAGTGGAAGAAGGTAGGTTTAAGCGGCCGGACAACCACCACCAAGGAAATTCTCCGCCCTTTGTGGATCTTGACCTCGGCGTTCTTATTCGCTGACTACTCAACCTTGGCGTATTTGCCTTTAAATGCTCGGGCGCTTTCCGCGGCGCTGACCTCCCCAGCTGACCTCCCATGTCGATTTTTCGGAGGATTTCTTTGGAGTTTCCGTAGCGATCAAAGGTCTTCTCGTGAAATTTCTCTATTTCCCGAGAACCCCGCTGGAATTTTCCGAATTTCCAAAGAGATATTGCGAAGTAAAAAAAAAAAAAAAAAAAAAAAAAGAAGTAGCGTTGCAGCGAGAATATAATGTGGCTCACGACGCAAGGTAAATTTACTTGACGTTCTTACGCGCGCAAGATATGTATATATAACATATATATATATATATTTATATACGTCTGTATGTATGTATGTATGTATTTTTCGGTAGCATTAATTAAATAAATTTAATATGCATTACATTATTTCCCCAAACAGGTTACTTATGGTCGCGGCATTTCTATTCAGCACACACACACACACACACACACACATTCATACAACAAATATTTAATTACACTGGTTAACTAACATTTATAAATATGCGCCGTTTAATCAGTTTGTCTATTACGGGAATCCATTGTTCGCAACGAGCTGTAATTAACACATTTGCGCCAACGGACATGTAATTTCGCATTCGTTGTACGTAATAAAATGTAATCCAATTTAATGAAAACGAAGTCGTTATGCGTAATAATTTTGTCATTGCGCCGCCAGTGTTTCCCAGACATAATTCAGCAGATCAGCATGTCATCACAAATACGGCGAATGAATTTTCACGTTATCTCCCGCGATAATGCTACGCTATTTAAAATTTATTAAGCTGCTCCTTTCTTTTCGATATCTCTCGCTACAATGCCAGCGCGTGTTGCGTTCGATACTTTTACGCGAGAAAACGCGAATAACGTGCGACGCCGCGCCGGCTGAAAAATTGTGCGGATGTTCCGGAAGAATGTTATTATTTAACTCTCTCTCTTTTCACTGAATCGCGCGCGAGTTTTTTCGCCCAAACTGCGTTGCCCGATTCTAAACTCGCCGTTAACGAGCGCTTCTTCGGATTACGAGATTGTCGGACGCGCGCAATAACGAACTTTCGTCTAATACAGAGAGACTCCGTTTGTTTAATTTGGTTCATTCAATCGTCGCTTCGACCAAGTGGCGAACCACATCCGCAGGAATTTCCAGTGGCAACTTGCCAGCCGCGAGTTACACAATGTTAAGACTCGCCAAATAGGCCTTCTAATACACGCGCGTGTCCAACATTCCCGCACGCAAGATCAACGCACGAGATCTCTCTTACTCTCTGTTGGATATTAATAAACTCTGAAACTTATTGTTAACTTGACACGCAAGCAAAAGCCGAGCTTAAATATTGAGAAAAGAATATTTATACGCGGACTCCGAGAGAAACACAAAAGAGTAGAATATATTTTATTCAAAATTTAATTTAGTATAATATCGCAGTAATTATTATATAATTTATGTACGAAGACGTAAACGCGTATGAGAAAAACACGTAATTAACGTGAGTAATTTCTATCTTAATAATTATATTTTTAAAGATAATCGATCTAGAAATACTCTCTCTCTCTCTCTCTCTCTCTCTCTCTCTCTCTCTCTCTCTCTCTATCTTTTCCGCTCGATTTAACGCGACATATAATATTCCGAGCATTACCGTCTTACTTCATTATTCAGCCCAGTTGACTGGGTCTTATCTTCGTGATGAGAATTCCACGGACGATATTTCTACGCGCGAGTCGCGAGACCAGAATTAATTCGCAACTGTTGGTGCCCGACAGTGAGTCAGCGAGGTTGAATAATCCCTGGTGTCGGGACGAGACAAAGACGCGGACGAAAGCTCGCCGCCCTTTGGCGTTGTCTGGCGTTCGACATTAACCTTTCCGAAGAGTTAACAAATTTGTACACGCCACCTAATTACCGAGAGCTCGACGTGAAATAAAACCGCGATGTCGCACGCTCGGTAATTGAAAGGACGACGTCGAGACGCGGCAACAGAAAATTCGCCGAGCGGCGGCAAAAGTTTACGTGACGCGCGTTACCACAGAAAAATCTTTGATTACAGAATCGCATATGCCATACTCATTTTCGCTCAAAAGAAAATTAAAGCACCTAAGTAAAAGAGAGATTTTTTTTCAATTATAAGAAATAAATAAAAAAAAAACAAAAAAAAAACAAAAAACAAAAGGCTTCTCTCAAAGGCTTTTATACAATAAAGTCGCTGCATATAAATTTCCCTTAAGATATAAAAAAAAGTATTTTAATAGAATGTAATGTAGTGCAAACTTATTTGCATATTTCGCCGGAAATTTCTGGAAGAAATGCCTCTCTCTTACTTTCAGTTCACTATCTGAGCAACAGTCAACGTTTTGTCATCGAAGGTGGGACGCATGTTCAGGTGATTCTCCGAGTCGCGTTGCCGGCGTAATGATTTTATATAATTTCTCTTACGATTAAAAAATGCACGCAGAAAGATATTGCCGCAACTAAGAAGAAAACAGTTGCGTTAACGATTTATCCAAAATCAGGAGAATATATATTCTATACGATCGTACAAAGAAAAGCAAGAGGGAGAAAGGGGTGTATCTAAACATCTACCAGACGGTGACGCGGCTCGGGCTGCAGTTTATTTAGTCGAGAAGTTCGACGCGCGCGTCGGCGTAAGCGCAAGCTCGCACTTCGTGACGACAGACGCGGGGAAAGAGAGAACAAGAGAGAGATCGGATAAAATGAAGGCAGAAGGAGTAAGTATGTGCGTGTGTGTATTTTCGTGTGTGCGTGTGTGTGTGTGTGTGTATAGGTCATGCACTGCACCTGCGGTGTGCCGAGACTGACGTATCAGCATACTACCGCGAACTTTATCCGCTCTCCCTCGGTTCGTGCAGCCAGCCAGCCAGCAGTAGCAACAGCAACAACAGCACCCGGCATCGCTCGTTGCAACACCAAGCTATAGCGCATCTCGGATCTTCCTCCGCGTAACCAGGTTCGAGGTTGAGAGGAAAAAGAAGAAGAAAAAGTAGAAAAAGAAAAGAAAGAAGGACGAAGGGAAGAAAGGACGAGTGAGATCTCGCGGGAATAGGGAATGCGAAATGTACCGACGTATACCCGTCCTCGTTCTCCGGAGATTCTAAAAGTTTCACTGCGAGATGCCTGTTCGGTATCCATCTTGCGCCACCCCCTTTACCTCCCCCCCGTCTCTCGTCCCGCCGTGTACCACCATCGTCCCTCGTCTTGAATACATCCCCGCTTCGATAGCAGACGCGGTGTGTATCACGTTGACTCGACGAGTTTTACGACCCCGACCGGTCCCTCTTGCGGATATTAATTAACGGAAAAACATAGAAGCGCGCGCCACCAACAAGCGCCCTGCACGATCAAACAAGCGTTTCGGAGTTTTTAGTATCGGTTGTTGCAAGCGTTGCAATAATGGGAGAGATGATGAGTAAGAGAATATTCACTCGTAAAGATCTTGAGTAATTTGATCACAGTTGCGACAACAATCGATCGAGACGTCGTCTTCATGCATCCTTTGATTGAAGCCGAAGAGAGCTGCATTTCATATTGATCGCAAATTACATTCGAACGTTGAAGTGCTTCTGAATTTAATTTAACTTCGGTCGATGTTAAGAGTAATTATAGTAAAGGAAACCTTAAAATCTTTCTTAGAGTGTGTGTCTGATAAAAAGTTTAATTAAATTCGATAAGAATATCATTACCTCTACGAAGTAAGACTCGTATTGCTCTCGTCGTATGTATTTTAAAATAAATACGAGGAAAACATTGAAATGCTCTCAAACCGATTAATAGGCTTTTAAGTCGACAAGAGCTGTTTAGCGAATTGTTGCCTTTTAAACACCGGTCGGTCCAAAACTTTAATAAAAACAACACGTGGTCAAGTGACAACATGTTTTCAATTTCATCAGCGTGTAATATCTATTGTAAGTAAAATTCATCTTGTCTAATACACACACAACTTCAATATCATTATATTCACCAAAGTAGTATAGTTTGCACGTGAAAAACTTCATACTCTTCGAAATATAACTTTCATCCTCATTTGTTACTATTTTGTTTTCCGCGATTTTTCCCTCGGGCACGTTTCTCGCTCGCAACTTTTCTTTGCAAGAAGAATGAAGTCCTAAACGCCATTTGTCTCGGGAGTTTACGGCCGCCCCGGTAATTACGACGGTATCAACACTCGTGTCCGATGATGTGCCTATTTGAAAGCGAGGCAACGCGGCGCTTAAGACAAAACTCCCGAACAAAAAGTTGTGTTTCTCAGGAAGCTTTCCTCTCGCGGAATATATATTTATAGCTCAATTACAAGATAAGAGAAGCGTCCGTTAAAATCAGAAATACAAAAAAAAAATTTAACGACAAAGCTGTAAAACAGAGAAGAGATAGACTTGATTAATGTTTCTCTTCGAACGATCTCTAAAGTACGCGCCATTCGGTGATGCATTTTCCATCCGGACGACGCATCAGAAAGCTCAAACGTGACGCAGAACGGGCGTCTACTTTACGCGAGTGTCAATTTCACTTCGTAAGCATAATAAAGCAGCATCGGGTGTGTTAAGCCGCGACGCGGCGGCGGCAGCAGCAAAGTTTTGCATTGTCAGTATTTCGGAGCTGAGAGCGAACGACAGAGATAGAGAAAGAGAGTTCGTCCCGTGACAGCTCGTCTGCTGCGCAATATCGTTACACGGCGCCGCGAACCGAACCAAAATGTTCATAAGTTCACGCGCTGTCGCATCACGTGCATCGCGCACTCGAAAACCGAACGTCAAATAAACACCAATTACCAGTTCCCAGCTTTTGCAAAACTATTTCACGTGCAAAACGACGTGTGCACGACTCAATTTCGATCCCTGGTGAGTATTTATCTCTGACCGTCATCCGTGCGGTTCGCTAGCGTGAAAAAAAAGAAAAAAAAAATGCCGCGCGGGCAATATAATGGCGCGAGAAGAATGGCGGCGGGTGCATACGTTGCGCCGGATGCTCTTTTTTTTTTTTTTAATGCGCCAATAAAATAAAGCTCAATGAAATATATCCCGCGTATATTAAAAGCCGTTTGGATATTGTAAGGGCAACCTGTCAATATTTAAAGAGGGATGTTGTTATGAATTTAAAAACACTAAATGTTAATGAAGCGCATACACACTGCAAAAATGCATATTAATTCCGAGCTTGGCTGCAAAAATATACGATTGAATATATATAGTTTTAATAATAAATCAACAAAAGCAATTAAAATAAACAGACAACGTCAGCCGCCAAATGACAAATTTCCGCGTGCGCGTGGGAAAACATGTCGCTGAATAAACGTTGCTTTTTTATTTTTACGTCGCATTTTCAAATATCGTTAATTAATGTTCGACTTCTACGTACACTGACAAGCGCCGCGGCGTCTCCCAACCAACGGACAACCGAGGTAAAGCGGAGGGAGAGATTAACAGCGGTGGCAATTTCTCGCGCACGAGAAGATGTTCGGGATCCGATACAATAACCCATTGTGTAAATCAATGTAAACAGAGCGTGCGAGAGCGGCGGCGCTATACGTTCAGAAGGTTATCTTTCGAATGCAAACCCTGCTGGCCGCATTCCCATGAAAATCGCACGTTATGCGGGTCGTGGGCGGCCATGGCGCCGCACGTGAGCGATGTGCGCACACACAAGGGGGGGAGAGGGCGGAGGTACACACGAACAAGCCACGTAATGTCTCGAGATGATAATGCGTCCTTCCCCCGGGAGCCTTTTGTTTCACACCCTTTCGCATCACTGACCCGAGTGTCCTTTTAACGTGAATGCAACTCCTCCGCGCCCGGTTCTCGTGACTCACAAAATTGACCTCGCGATTGTTTCACATTAAAGAGATTGCAGTTAGGGAGATACGCTTTAATAACACAAGTTGCGGATAAAACAAACGATAGATCAGATCTAACGCAAGAATTTGTCGAATCTACACAATTTTGTCTAAATAAATTGTCTCTCTTCTTCTATAATGTTAGAGCATTTTAAATTATGCGATAGGTGCAGCTTTAATTGCCGTCGTGTATACATTTCCGTTTCGGGTAGCAGCGGCAAAGCTGGATTCGCGCGTATGAAAAGCCCTCGGTAAAGGTTGTATATAATGAGCTATCCGTCCGGACCAAAATGGGATTTGCGCTTCAAGTATTGTATCTAACGCAAACATGGTTTAGGAGAGTGTTATCTGAGATATTAATTCGCTTTTGCAATTCATCGTCCCGCGCGCGATCTCTCTCAGTCTTCTCAATTTCGCGCCTTCAGTGTTTGCATCTATAATGCGATAAAAAAAAAAAAAAAAGAAAACGTAAATCGTTCATCAATCGGTCTTTTTATATATTCAATGCATGTAACATGAGAAAAATACAAAATGAGGAATATGATGAGATCTGTCGACCACAACTTATTTAAACTAATATTTTTATAACGCAGCATATAATAGTATACATTTGTTTTTTAACAGATTCCATCATATTTTTCATTTTGCATTCGAATACTTTAGAGCTGATTATTTCTCTTTGTAACATTGTAAAATATTAGGACAATATTTCCCGTGTTTTCTTTGATATTTACTACTGACATTACATTAACGAATGTTATTTCTCTTTTTGATGACGCAAAATAATTTTGTATTGTACGCAAAATTTTCGTATACCCGGATCATCGAGAAAGCGCATCGAAAAGAGAAATCTGAGATACATTAATACGTTTCCGGAAACGGATGCAGTTCCCGGAAACGTCATTCATTCTTCATTCGTCGCATGAGTCATCCTCCGAACAGGCAATCGAAAGTCGAGCGACTCGACAAATCACGGAACGTCGAGGACGAGTGTTAACATCCAATTCCCAGAACATACTCATCCTCTATCCCGCCTTCTCGTACGCGGCATATTCGACAGTAGGAAGGAAGAGGGAGAGAAGGATTGTGGCATACGGCGAACACGCATTTGAGAAGTACGACTCGAGATGGGACCCGATGCGAATATCTATTCCGTGGAATATAAACGATCGTGTCTCGATGGGGACGAGGAATAAATCTAACGGGAGCCTGTTCTTCCCCGGCAATGATCCTGTGCATCTTGCATCCGCTCCTCGCGTTCGCCCTTCTCGTCCTTCCCCCATGGTTGCACCATTGGCGCGCAACGATGTGTCGCGATCCTCTATCCCATTTATTTTACTTCCACTTTCTACAGTATATTTTCGTCAACAGGAAAGAAGAGAGAGAGAGAGAGAGAGAGAGAGAGAGAGAGAAAGCTGCTTTATCGATCGTTGCAAACTTATATACTTACAACCCGGGGATACATCCGGAGGCTTTTACGAAACAGAATCCTCGCCCGCGCGGCGGAAAAATCTCGAAATATCTTGAACGATTTCGCCTTAACTCCGTCGAAGTAGCAAAGAATTTTTCATTGGAAGGGAGAGAGGAACGGTTTGTGGATATTTTGCTCGTGCTATTGGCATACTTCGAGAAATGGAATCTATTTACAACTTCGCTAATGGCCACTCTGTCTTGCCTCTGCGCAACTTTGCGATATCATTCCCGAAGCAAAGTGTATATACATATTTGTGTGGAAACTCAGCCCACGTCGCATAACACCGTTAAGTCAAGAATGTTACATACGTAACAAAATTATGTGTAACTATACACGTGAGGGAGATATGTGAGTACTGTGACACACGTACTAGAATGACTCTTTCTGGAGTGAGCAGTAAAACATATCAAAATGCGCTATTTATTTTTCCACTTAGCTTAGTCCTCAAAACGCGATTAATACGTACGCGCAGATCGTGAGACTTCGGACGGATTCAATTCGCGGACTTTTACTTGTCGTCGGTTGCGA
>QVOB01020597.1:0-10756 GCA_014839585.1 Pseudomyrmex concolor | reverse complement strand
CGTATACCCCCCGAACTAATTTTAAAATATTGCGAAAAAATACTCCTCAGCCAGGAGTCGAACCTGGAATCTCCGGCTTTCCGGGCCGTAAACATATATATATACATATATATATACAAGTATATTTTCTGCATAACATCCTGCAAAAATCGGCTCTTATGACTTACTCATATTTCTTAGTTTATACTTTCAGAGCCTTAATATTCTTAATTGTTAACTTAATGTATTTTAGAACATAATTTATGTAATTTATTTATACAAAGATATGTAATAATTCTAATGAAATTGTTTACTCTACCGTTATTTTTATAAAATGTGCACATGCATGAAGAGACACACAATGCAAAACAATCGATGATTCCGAAAATAAAATAAAAAAAGGACAAGAATACTATTTATAGTTTTCAAAGATATAAGATTGTTTACTTCAATATTATTTTTACAAGATGCGTACGCACACATTTGTGTACAGAAATATCACACTTGCAGTATATCATTTACTATTACGGTAAAACTTATTTATTTCAGCAAACACGTTGCAAATCGAAGCAACATTGAATGAAAAATACTTGCAAAATTTTTCACATAACTCTAAAAAAATATACCAAGATATTATTTTTAATATTTGTTTATGAAATCTAAAAAAGATCAAACTTCTATAGACTTTATTTTTCATCAATCAATCACCAAGTTTAGTTAACGTATATATTCTATTTTATCACAAAATTTCTAACTCGGATTTTGATGCAGGGAATATTCGGGTGGGAAGACATGTCAGAAAGCATATTTTAAATACGATACTTTTTGTTTTATTTCGCACGAGTTTACACATCTTCTTAAAAGTAAGTTTTGATGAATCTGACAATGGAATGATATGAAGAGAGTTTGAAAAGTAAATACGCAAAAGTATAAAAAATAATTATATGCGAGATGTAATGACGAACTCTCGGAAACAATTGTGTTAAAGAGCAAATTTTTTTTTTTTTTTTTTTTTTTTTTTTTAACGCGACGCGATCGATTAATATATCACTATTTCTTAAAATTAATACAGACACACATTTATGTAATGTTTTGCTGTAATCCTACAGATATAAGCACGACACTTTGTTCTGTCGGAGGAAGAAAAAAAACGAGAGAACGATGAGAACAAAAGAACTCGTGATATTTCAACGAAATTAATTAAGAACAGTCTCTTGCCTTCTACGGATCTAAAAGAAAGTCTTTGGATTTGAAAATAGTCTTTAAAAAAACAACTATTTAACATGAAGAAGCTTAATCTACTTCTTCCATCCTCGACGCTTCCTCCGCGTCGTTTTCTAACGTCGGCACTTCAGTGTCCATCTTCTCGTCCTCAGGATTTGGTGTATCCTCATCATCAAAACCTAGGCCAAGCTTGATCATTCTGTAGATACGCGATGCGTGTACCTGCGGGTCCTCGAGCCCGAAGCCGGACGACAAAAGAGCGGTCTCGAACAACAGCATAACGAGATCTTTGACCGATTTGTCGTGTTTGTCCGCTTCGGCCTTTTGCCTTAGGTTCTCCATGATGGGATGATCAGGATTGATCTCCAAGTGTTTCTTGGCCGCCATGTAACCCATGGTGGATGTGTCGCGAAGAGCTTGCGCCTTCATGATCCTCTCCATGTTCGCGGTCCAGCCATACTGCGATGTTACGATACAACAGGGCGAGTCTACCAGCCTGTTGGACACGACTACCTTCTCTACCTTTTTGTCGAGAATGTCTTTCATGACTTTGCAGAGATTTTCGAATTTCGCCTTATCCTCCTCACGCTTCTTCTTTTCCTCCTCGTCCTCCGGCAATTCCAAACCTTCCTTCGTGACGGAAACCAGTTGCTTTCCGTCGAACTCCTTCAGTTGCTGCACAACATACTCGTCAATAGGTTCGGTCATGTAAACGACCTCGAAGCCGCGCTTCTTTACACGCTCTACGAACGAGCTGTTGGCAACCTGCTCCCTGCTTTCGCCAGTGATGTAGTAGATGTGCTTCTGGCTTTCCTTCATTCTGCCTACGTAGTCTTTTAACGAGCACATTTCGTCACCGGATGCGGATGTGTGATAGCGGAGGAGTTCCGAAAGCTTCTTCCTGTTTTGGCTGTCCTCGTGAATTCCCAATTTCAAGTTCTTGCTGAACTGCTCGTAACACTTTTTGTAGTTCTCTTTGTCTTCCGACAATTCTTCGAAGAGTTCCAAACATTTTTTGACCAGATTCTTCCTGATGACTTTTAAGATCTTGTTTTGTTGCAACATCTCACGAGAAATATTTAGCGGTAAATCCTCGCTGTCTACAACGCCCTTGATGAAATTCAGATATTCTGGAATCAGATCCTCGCAATTGTCCATAATGAATACACGTCGCACGTACAATTTGATGTTGTTTTTTCTCTTCTTATTTTCGAAGAGATCAAAAGGCGCGCGACGCGGGATAAATAGCAGCGCTCTGAATTCCAGTTGGCCTTCAACAGAGAAATGCTTAACGGCCAAATGATCTTCCCAATCATTTGTAAGACTCTTATAGAATTCGCCGTATTCTTCTTGCGTAATGTCATCAGGATTTCTAGTCCAGATCGGTTTTGTTTTGTTGAGTTCCTCATCTTCGGTGTATTTCTCTTTAATGGTCTTCTTCTTCTTTTTTTTCTCATCTTTCGGTTTATCCTCATCTTCGTCCTCGCCAACATCCTCGATCTTGGGCTTGTCATCCTCGTTTTCTTTTTCACCCTCCTTTGCAGGCTCCTCTTCCTCGTCTTCGCTCAGTTCCTTGTCACGCTCTTTTTCTACGACAAGCTTGATGGGATAGCCAATAAATTGAGAATGTTTCTTTACGATTTCCTTGATCTTCGATTCCTCCAGATATTCGGTTTGATCTTCCTTTATGTACAAGATGATTTTGGTGCCGCGTCCGATTGGCTCACCGTTGTCAGGACGCACTGTGAATGAACCACCGGCCGAAGATTCCCACAAGTACTGCTCGTCGTCATTGTGCTTCGAAATTACGACAACCTTGTCAGCGACAAGATATGCGGAGTAGAAACCAACACCAAACTGTCCAATCATGGAAATGTCTGCACCTGCCTGCAGAGCCTCCATGAACGCCTTTGTTCCGGATTTTGCAATGGTACCCAAGTTGTTTACAAGATCAGCTTTGGTCATTCCAATGCCACTGTAAAAGCAAAAAAAAATTTTATTCTATTGCATCATTACCAATATGTGTGTAAAAAAAAATATTTGTAGATAAATAATTACAAGTTTGAAAATTAAGAGAGATTCTTTGAAAAATTTCAAGTTATTTAAAATAACTATTATATGAAAATTAAAAAATGCTCTACAGTTAATTTAACACTTGATATAAGAAAGTAAGTTTAATTTAGAAATGCAATGAAATATACTTGAATTATCACATTTGATAAGAAGAAATGCAACGAAATTATCAGATAAAAACTCATTTAAGAACCTGAAGACATATTAAATAATTCACTAAAGTAACTAAATATTTCATAGTAAAAAAAAAAAAAAAAATTAGACTAATCAAGTTTTATACATAATTGATACTTACGAGTCAAGAATTGTCAATGTGCGATCATTCTTGTTGGGGACGATTTTGATGAAGAGCTCTTTGCAGGTATCTAGCTTTGATGGATCAGTCAATGACTCATAACGGATCTTGTCCAAGGCCTGAGGAAATATTCATATTGCATTTAGTTTTTATTTATATAATCACTGCAGATAATACATAAATCTTTTCTCATATGATATACCAATTTGTCTAAAAAATTTTATTTCAAGAATTTTGTAAGATGAAAAAAACGAATAATATTCACACATTTAAAACAAATTATTTTCACATTAATCATAACTATTCATGTGTATGTATATGTTTTATCTTTTCTATTTTTTTCATCAAATAATCGAAGTTGTGGTCTCACAACCACAAATGAACAATAATTTGCAAAGCAGCAGCGACTGTGTAGGCTAGATTTCATCATCGATTTCTTTTCCACATGACATCCACGCACAAGCTACTTACATCAGACGAGTTGGAGATCAATTCTCGGATGAAGATTTCTTTGTTTGAATAGAATGTATTGATAATCAAGCTCATAAGTTGAGCAATTTCAGCCTGAAAGGCGAAGGTCTCCACCTCGCCGGCGTCCGACATGTTCACGTCCTCTGGCATTTTTTTTCAATAATAAAATTATTTAACCTATACGATTCTACGTATAAATCTCACGACTGTCAGGTACACGAGAATGCACACACACTGTTTAAAGTCGCAGTGAAAACTCGCTCAGTAGGGCAGAACTTCGGCGCGTTGTGGCAACACCACCGTATCGCTCGAGATCACCAGTAGAAATATTCAATAATGGTGCGTCGCCGCGCTTATATACTATTGCAGAATGTTCTAGAAGCTCTGGCGGCGGAAGTTTAAGAACTTTCTAGAATGTTCTATCAAAATAGCGTTTCGAGGAGAGAATCGAGCGCCACGCGATCTCCCTCGCGAGTCGAATCGTCGGAAAATCTCGCGCGGCGATTAAGTGCGGCGTCCCGTTAACGAATCTCCGAGTGAGACGCGTTCGCTTTGGTCGATCAACAGTTCCTCTCGCGCGACTAGCGTAGTCGCCGGAAGTGACGACACTTTTCCAGGGATCTAGAACCATCGCTATAAGTCGCAGAGTGCACGGCAAACGGACGAGAAAGGAGAGGGACGCGCTGCCGGCGTGTGCGTGTGTGTTCGCGCATTCTATGTACGTGTGACCACGTTAACGTCAGGCTACTCCGAAAGGTGCCGAAGATGTTTCTAGGTACATCGCGGGCGTTCTAACAGGAAATTGGCTTTAATTCAACTCGTTCGTCTTGTTTCGACTAGATTCTTCGTCGAAATATTCAGACAAACTTTTCTGACATCAAATACAAACGGGACAAATGCAAAAATAGATTTGTTTTTGTAAATGCGAACGCTGCAAACGTTCAGCATTGCAATTATGTCTATAAATAGCAGACATGTAAAGAAGAGAAAGACACGTGGTGTTTGTAAGAATAATTTTATTTACGAGATTATTAAATTTTTTGGTCATTTAGCATCTTATTAATTAATTTGTTATTTATGACAAAGTCAGTCGTGTAATTTTTACACGTGTCATTAATTATATAATTGAATTTCGACAAATTGTCATGGAATTTTTTCTGCTTTTCTGATTGCAGAATTATTTCCGCATTTCGATTGTGTTGTGCATTGAGTCGAAAGTCGAGTACATTCTGAATTCTGGACCAGTTATTTCAGACTCAACGGACGCATGTGTGCGTAAGTGTATACATGTAGCGGATAGTCTTTCGAGTTTTACATATATATATATGTATATATATTTCACGTTCCGTTATTGCATAGCGACCATGTATTTTGTTTCAAGTTTTTTGCAGACTCATGGATCCGGGAATTCTGTCCAAACTGATACCCCAGAACAAGGAGCATATACGGCCTGCTTGTAAAAAATGCGGCTACGCCGGACACTTAACCTATCAGTGCCGCAATTTTATCAAAATCGATCCCAACAAGGAGATAGTGCTGGATGTCAGCAGCACGAGTTCAGACAGTGACGAAAATTATGTGACCCCGTTAACGGAGCTGCGGGAACGTGAATTGAAGAAGAAACTGAAGGAGGCCAAGAAGAAGCGCAAGGAAAAGAAAGTCAAGAAAAAACGCAAGAAACGCGAGAAGACAGACAGCAGCAGCAGCAGCAGTAGTAGTGAATCAGAATCCGAGTCGGAATCAGAGTCCGAAGCTTCCAGCGACGGGAAGAAGAAGCACAAGCACAAAAGGAAAAAGAAAAGCTTGAAACACAAAAAGCGCAAGAAGCGCAGAAAGGATGATTCATCTGACAGTGACAAGAAGTGAATTATTAGTGAGTGAAAAATTGATTTCACTCAAAAGAAATTCCTCATCGCGATTGCATGTTCGACGTGCAAGAAACTTCTACATTCATTCTCTGGTTCCTTCTGTCATTGAATATTAAACAGTATCACACATGACAATAGTTGATTGTGAACTGTGTTTATGTACATATTTCTGATGATGTAGCGGATCTTAACATCTTTATTTTATAATTATCTATTCTGTTTTTTAAAGTAAATATATATTATATACATATATACACATATATATATTGCATTTTTCATGTATATATTGATTGATATAATAATCTGTATATGTATAAGTATACATATGTGTTCTCATGTTTTTCAGTGTGTGACATAATCTTTTTAGAAAATAATACTAAAATTTAGCCCATGTCTTCATTTTATTACTAAAAGAACATGAAATAAGTCTTGTCAGATGTGTTAAGAAGATATATCTTTAAAATGTAACGAAACAAAATGAATTGTAAAAGTAATAAATGTATAAGATAATATTATGTAAAATAGGTAATTTGATGTTCTTAATACTTGAATGATTTATTTTCATATGCAACCTCATGGAGAGTTCCAAAAAATACAATATATATGGTAATGACTCCTAAAGTACAAAGTACAAGTTTCTGGACAACTTATGCAATTGCAATTAAAAATTGAGAAAAAATAATACTGTGTTTAGCAAAAGTTCGATTTAAACGATTATCTGCGATAAGACCATGTAGTTTTCTACATCTTTTGTTGTTATAGCTAAAGTATGTTCCGATCACAGATAAATATATATCTTACTAAAGACTGATTTCTAATCAACAGCCTGAGTCGTCTTGTCAGTATGTTGATTTGTGGATCTAAAGGCAAGAGCCAAAGACTTATTTCCAAAGCAGTTTAGTGACGCAGCTATTGGATAGTCAATCTGTTTGCTATACTCGCCGATGAGAAACGCCGTTTTCAGTGAACAACCATAACCTTGTAAAACACTGAAAGTCGGACGCTGTTTACAAAGTTGTGAGAACTCCGTTTAGAGAAGAAACAGAATAACATTTTCTCAAACAAAGAGGACTATTTCATAAGTTTTTTATTATGACGCGACACGCGAGGAATTGTACTGCAGGCGCGGTGTACACATATCACGAGAAGAAGAAGGACGCTGCAGCGTCAGGATATGGCACCAACACTCAGAGAGTCGGCAAGGATTCCGTCAAGGATTTCGATTGCTGCTGCTTGACTCTGCAACCTTGCAGATATCCTGTGATCACGTATGTGTTCTGTTCTGTATATATTTTCTCGTACATCAAACAACATACTCATTATCTCTGTTGCTTTTAAAGGAAAGATGGTTATCTGTTCGACAAGGAAGCGATATTGGAGTATAAAAACCAATGTGCTGATGATTGTCTGCAGAATCAGTTATTTATTTCGAAAAACAAACTTGTAAACATTTTGATTCCAATTTGTGAACCATTTTCAGCATCAAACTTATTACTAATATTGTTTGTTGCAGGAGGAATCACAAGAGCAAACTGCTAACGAAGAGTTGAAGAAACTTCAGGCTTTTCTGAAGGGTGAAAAAACCATTGTGTCGAACACTTCAAGCAATATGGATGCAGCTTCAGTATCTAACATGAAGAACGGCAAAGACAAAATGTTGCCCAGTTTCTGGATACCTTCCAAGACACCTGAAGCAAAGGACATTACATTGCAAAAGCCAGACAAGACTATTTACTGTCCTGTCAGTGGAAAGCCACTGAAAGTCAAGGATCTTATACCTGTAAAATTCACGGAAGTCAATGATCCGGATGACAAGAAATCGCTCATTGTTAAGCAAGCAAGATACATGTGTCCTATTACACATGATATTCTGAGTAACAGTGTCCCTTGTGCTGTGATCAGAACAACGTAAGAGCAAATTTCTTTAATTGATTAATATATTTAATCGTCTGTTATTTAGCTTTTTGTTGTATTTTTTTATATTTTATTTTGGTTTTAGAGGTGATGTAGTCACTATGGAATGCGTGGAAAAATTGATAAAGAAGGACTGGATCAATCCTCTGGACAATTCTAAACTGACGCCGTCTGATATTATTCCACTGCAAAGAGTAAGCGTATATACTTCGTATACAATGTATGAACTTAGCACACAGTACTAATATTTGTTTTTTTATTTCTCAGGGTGGAACTGGTTACGCATCTGTTAATGACACACTTGAGGGTAAACACGAAAGACCAGTATTACAAGCCTGAAGGAATTGTGTCTCTGTGTTGTGTACGCGAGCTTTAATTATAATTAAATATACAAACTTTAGAAGTAAATTATATATATTAATTATAATATTAATTGTATTCTAGGTGTAAAAAATATAAATTATGTAACATATGTTGAAAACTAAAAATATATATCAGTAATTTGACATTATGTTTAGTCATTCACAAAAATTTATTATCGTATGCATAAAAATTCTTATTTCTGTTAAGAAATTAGTGAAAGGGAAGGAAGACGCGGAGATAAAAATTCGCGTGGAGAATGTGCGCGCGGATAAAAAAGTTATCGAGTTCCGTCACATCGAGACCGAGGGACGGTCAGGACGGTGGCACCATCTCGATCGGTCGTGTTTTTCCAAGGGGAAACGCGCGCTCCGCCGGGCAGGCGGCAATCTGCGGCGACAACAATAATTCTCGCTGTCGCGCTCGTCGGGTCCGCGCGCACGTTCGAAAGACGACCGTGCGCGGTTCGTGCGTGAAAACGCGTGCGTGCGCTCCGTTTTTTTCCGATTTTCTCTCGCGTGAATCGCGACGCGATTTCGTTCGGAGATCGTGTCCGCGCGTGTGAACTCGAACGAGGAGTGTATTCGGGACGAAAAAACGCCGAACGTCGGAGAAGTGAGTGAGCGTGTTTCTTCCGCTTTACGAGACTGTTCTCGCGCGAGTCGGCGAGTTGTCGCGAGTTTTCGCACGGCGCAAAACTACCCCCGTGTGTTTGTTTGTTCGCGTTTCTTTCTGTAACGACAGCGCGGCTTTTTCGAGAGTCGACGAACTCGAGTGCGTCGAGTGCGGAAGTGAAGTGGTTTCTCTTCGCGCGTTTTTACACCCACAACGGATGATTATGACACCCGCGGCCGACGATAAACATATGTAAGTAGCTGAAATAAATTTTTATTGATTTTGCCGGTGCAAAATATTCCCGTGTCGGGAGAGAATGTCTCGAGCGTATTTACTTCTGATTCGATTGTATATGTGTGTTTGTGTGTCTGCACGCGAACGATACGTGTGCAAAAGTTTCTGAAAAACGTCACGAGACTTTGTTTTCTAAAAATATTTCGAATTCTTCAAGATAGCGTTTTTTTTTTAAATCGAAGGGGTCGCGCAATATGTGCGCCACTTTCGAGACTCTCTTCTCGCTGTTCGTAATCGCGATCTCTTTATATAACCCCCGTCAATAATAGTCGTACACGTCTCGAAGGAATCTGCGATTCGGTACAGAGCCGCAAATGTGCGGATGAAAAAAGCGCGGGAATGCGAGGTTTCCACGTGCGTAACGCGCGAAGATCGGAGTGGGACGCGATTCGGAATCAACTTCCGCGATCGAGAACGTTGTTTGTACGAGAGCGCGCGGCGACGATGCGATAATCGAATTTTTTTTCGCGTTTCTCGTCTCTCCGCGCGCGGCTTATCTTTCGCTCCAATTTGTAAGCCCGCGCAATTGAAGCGAGCGGTTCAACGGCTGAAGAAACTCGAAGGCAAACAACGCAACATCACAATATCGTGTCGCACGCGGTTGTAGCGCGATGATGATATAACGCATCGCGTCGCGACGACGGTTCTTATCGCCGTCGCTTCGCATACGTACGCACGCACACGCGTGCTCTCTGTCTCGCGCGCGCGCGTTGTTACGCATGCATTTCGCATCGTGTCCGAGAGGTCCGATCCGGGAGCTTTTCTAAAACAAATGTATGCGCGCACGGGACGCTTTCCGCAACGCGAAGCACCCGCGAGATAAACAGATTTTCTAATGATACATTCTGCGAAGCAGCCTCCGTGTCTGTATGCTTGTTGAAAAGCCGCTCACGACGAGGCGATGCGTTTGCGATAATTGCTGAAGTAAATTTGAAGAAGGACAATTAAATAAAACAAATTACATTTCTCTGTGGTTTTGATTTTAATTTGCAAAAATTATATATTTAATTTGTAAATTTTTAATTTTTGTACGTTTTTAAAATTCTAAAATTCTTTAACCGAATGTTAAAAATAAATTTTGCAACTGGAGACAGTAGATTTGAAACGGCGAGGAGTGTTGCTTCTTTTCAATTTGTTGATAAATTTATTTCACAACATTCTTCTCCGTCACGAGTAACTTTGTTGGAAAAAGAGATGCGTCAAGTTCGGAAACAGCAAACGCGCGCGTGAACGAGGCAAGAAGTAAAAAATTCCCGCGTATCAGTCGATTGCATTGCATAATGTTTAAAACGATGAGATATACATAAAACTAAGCGGCGATACCATTACGTAAGCGCTAAACTGGTTGTGAAAAGCTCGTGAAAAAATATGTAATATATATATAATATATTATTTTGTACGCGAGAGAAATTTTATTATAGCTCGCGCGGTGGAGTTTTTGTCTTTTGTTATATTTTTTTCAAACTAACTGCGATTTGCGAATTCTCTCGCGAATAATATCGCTTTCCGAATCGGCTCTCGCCTTTTGAATGGACGAGTTTTTCTTCCGAGGGAAGAAAACGTTATATACATATATATATATATATATATATCGCGCCGATATCGCTCGCTTACTTGTTTACCAACTCGCGACTCGCGCGGGTCTCTTAAAAAAAATAATTAC
>QVOB01020592.1:0-17672 GCA_014839585.1 Pseudomyrmex concolor | reverse complement strand
TTGCAAAAAAATAAAAAAATAGTCAGACTTTTCTGTACTAGAGATATTATCCGAAGCGAAACATTACATACCTTGTCAACATTCGTCGAAAATTTAATTTCATTAATTTTAATCATCTTGAGGATATCATCGTTAGGATGTCAACCATTTTCTCAAACTAATTATTTAAACGTCTATGTATATACCGTCACTAATTTGCAATCTTTTCGCTTTTTATTATTAGGAAATTAAGTTTTACACACAAAGCAAGTTTCCACCAAAATTCCAAGAGGTCAGATTGTGGCTTCTCGTTTGAATTAATAGGAATCTCTCTCTTCCTCGATTACGTGGTGCGGCCGATAGCTTACTTTTGTCTATTGACGATAAATCTTTCACAATACGAAGTTATGCCATCAAATCGAATCCAATAACGACTTTCGTCCTCAACTTGGAGAAGTCGAGCAATTAATAGCGTTCCTTTATCCTCTCGAGTCGTCTCAATGAGAAACTTTCGCCACGATCGCTCTCGTATCTATTAATATAGCCACGGTTATAGAGAACGTGTGTATGTGTGTGTGTGTGTGTATGTGTATGTTACGTTTAATATGAAAATTCTTTCAATTTCAAGAAATTTACTTCTTTGAAATGGTCTAATTGTGATAATGCGACACAACAAAGACAGCCTTCTGACAAGAATAGATTGAATCAGAAAAAGAAAAACAATAGAGTTAATCACTAAAAGATTACAATTATATACGATTGACATACGAGAGACAAAAAAGTATTATAATCACACAGTAACAACTGCATGCGATATAAAGATTACAAGAATATATTGAAAGTATAAATGAATATTATAATGTGTATATATATATATATATTTACCTTTGACAGAAGTAACCAAAGTTAAATGTTGAGCATTCATTTCGGCAAGACGACGAATTACATCGATCTGTTCCAATGAAAGTTGAACTGCGTTTAACTGAGCGGCACCGCAAGGAACGTACGCAGACCAAAACTAGAAAGAAACGCTGGCATTATTATTACATCTATTATTAAGTGTGAAAATTAGATTTTGTTGTAATGCTAGATGATTTTTTTATATCTAGATCGCGTTTCCAAATCACATCAAGCTTCTGTACAAAAAAACTGGCCCGATAAGGCAATTAATTTGACGGTAAAATTCGCTTGTAATTTCTGACACAGAATAAAACTAGTAATAAATTTCACGGTGGTAAGAGCCGTTTGCTGGATGTGTTGCGGATAAATATATTTAAATATATTTATATTTGAAGAGTGTAAATTCTTACACATTATTTTGAATTTTTCAATTTTTGAAATCATATAGGATGCTTGATTTGCATCACAAATATATGAGAATACCTATTTACTTCCCAATTAATTTTGAATTTCGTGCAAAACACAAAAGCCGAAGATTCCAGGTTCGACTCTTGGCCGAGGTATTTTTTTCGCAATATAAATTAATTGGAAAGAGTAAATGAGTATTCTCATATTTGTGATGCAAATCAAGCATCTTATATGATTTTAAGAATTGAAAAATTCAATTCAAAATAATGTGTAAGAATTTACACTCTTCAAATATAAATATATTTAAATATATTTATTACTATATGAGCTGTAAATATATTAATTCGTTTAAACACAGAATATTTGTCACAAGAATGTATAAAAACAATGGTGTTCCGCGTATTCAATCGGATAAATATTTGGCATAAGGAGAGTTAAACGCTCGCATTTTTTTTAATTTTCGGATCAGATGCCGAGACGCATCCGATACGCATCGTTGAGCGATCGAGATACGTCAATATATGCATCACGCAACGGGATGTTAATCGCAGGAAATATCTATAGCAATAGCCCGAATTTCACTGCGTTTCCCTTGGCTTTGAGAGAGAGCTAGCGTTACCAATTACTCGCGAACGGTCTAATTAGCGCCAAGTTGCCGCGCACGCTGGCGTAAATATTGAATTTCGGTTCCAGGTGTAGTTTAACGCGATTGGTATCCTTTCGCACTGCAGCCCTTGTTCGACGTCAACGTTATTATTGCTAATCGCATATCGCCACGGTTGCGTTGAGGAACGAGAAGCAATACGATAGGAGGAAACACATATCGCGTGTACCTACTGTTTGACGTACATAGTTAATATATATTATACAATAAAATATACACATATATATATACGTAGAATTATTTATACATATTAATATATCAATATATTATATGCATTAAATATAAAATTTTTGTCACACAAATGCGTGATTGATACGCTGGTGTCATAACTCAAAAAGATCAAAAAATGCATACACATGATTCATCGCTGAGTGACAATGGCTGTGCGAATTCAAATAAAAAGAAAAAAAAAAGTATTTCGGGCGATAATTCCACACGAATGCGGATGAGACATCTTTCCGGTACATCGCATGGCAGATGCGCGCGATGAGAAGAGGTTGTTTGTTTCGCCGCAAAATAGACACGCGGGAATTCTAACAATCTGACGCCGCTAACTGACGGAGGATTAGGGCGTCGCAAAAAAAAAAAGAAAAGAAAATCGCAAACAAAACAAAGCGCGGAACGAGTTTTTCATCTTCCGCGAACGATAGCATGGCGAATCGCAGTTAATAATGATATTACGTACGGCGGATATATAAAGCTGGAAAGTTGTAGAAAGAAAGCGGGATAACACTGGCGAGGACCGAGGTTCAAAACACGCGATGTGCTTGCCAACAGAAATATCCGCTCGATAGAGGCGCAACGTTTCGAGAAATCTAGGACAGAAACATGTAGGCGAAGAAAACGTATCTCGAGAACACGTCAACGTAAGCTACATGAAGGATAAACAACGATGCGAATTAAATAGCTATCTCTCTCTCTCTCTCTCTCTCACTCTCTCTCTCTCTCTCTCTCTCTCTCTCTTGTCGTATCTTCGTGGAATATAACACGATAGCTTGTAAGACATGCAATATTGCGCTAATGAGCGCCAACAAGATATCTGAGAGTTTACGACCGTAAACGGAAAGAAAAGATACCAAAATTTATCACACACCACATACGCGCTATTTTGCACACGTCAATAAATATATCTTTCAGTTTGTTGAAAGTCGGGGGGAAATTGCGCTACACACCTTGCGCACACTTCTGGTCGGTGAACATTGATCAGAAAACCCGAAAGGAAATGCACGTGGAGAGAAAATCACACAATACACAGTCTCTCTTTGCTAAGGTGAAGTCGCGCGATGGAAGAGCTCTTGAAAACAAAGCGTTCGATGCGTTTTGCGCGCAAGTGCACTCACAACTCGTAAGAGTTCTCTCATCGTTTCGCATTCCCTCGAAACAGCCTTTTTCCCGAGACGAGAGAAAAAAAATCATTTTCTTGCACTTTTGAAATGACCCATGCGCCCAAATAGGTTTTTCACGCACGCGGTTTCGTGCGTGTTGTCGCGACGAGACAAAAAGCGCTCGCTAGAGAGAGACAGGTGCTAAGGATGTAGTTTCAAGTAAACAAAGGTAAAATGCTAGACTGACTTGGTTGGATGAAGTTCTCAACTCGATGATTATCTTCTCATCGCGCGGTTCTCCAACTGCAAACTTTAGCAATCTTTTCGTGGTAACACAGTGGTGCTTTCCCGCGTTTTCGGCGAAAGTTAAGAGACAGGTCGGAGAGAATGAGCGGAGAATAGGCTAGCTCTCTCTCTAGCAGTCTCTTTCCATGTCTCTGACTCTTCCTCTTCTCCCTTCTCTCGTTCTCACAAGAAATGGAATTTCTCCCGCTGCAGAAAATTTGTTCGTAAACAGAATTGTCATTGTTAAGGATACCCTATATCTGCGAACATAGGGTATTACTACAACTTTGGCCTCACGCGGTGAAGTTTGAGTTAGTCTGAAAAACTAGTTTCTAGACTCATGTCAACCCCCTCCCAAATGTGCCGCCATATTGTCACTTCTCCCGAAAAATTGTGTAACAATTTTCCTTTTTCCCTCATGCGGTTATGTTAATTTTATCATTCTACTTTTTCCATAATAAGCTTCTAGAGCAGCGGAGAAGAACAGATATAAAACCTAAAGACTTCTTTTTTACATTATAACTGGTTTTTAACGCATATTTCGAAAAAGAAAAGAAAAAATCGTCGGGATGTTAAATAAGTTTTGCTTATATTCCCTATTGTTTTGATTTTCCGGCAAAACTTGATATCGAAACAAAGAATCGCGAAACTATATATATTTTGTCAGTTTATAAATTGCGTCATTAGCGAAAACTTTTACGCTAATTACTTCGCGATTTACGAATTTTTTTATACCACTTCTAATACTACTTTTATATTACTTCTAGTTGCGGGCATGTTGCCGCGCCTTTTTTTTTTTTTTTTCTAGACACTCTCCTCTCACTGGAAAAACATTTCGCCAAACTTCGTCCGTGATGCTCTCTCTCTCTTCTTTCTCTGTGTACTTTTATCTATGCATAAGTACGCCTTGAGCTTTAAACTTTACTGACGCGGATTTTTATCGGACGTTAATGCATCTTCGATTCGTTTCCCAGATCCTGTATTTCGCGCGCGAATAGCAGCTAACGTTCATATTGTGAACGTACGATGTATGATTGAAAAGCAAAAAATCTCTTCTTGGCAATATTTTATGTGTTATGTTTGTAAAATCTTTTAAAAACCATATTTTCAAAAATGCTTTTAAAAGAGAAAAAAAAATATATATTTGTTTTTAAACAAAAAGTTACATTTCTGATAGTGATAAAAATCGTAACTTTCGGATCCATAAAATTTAACATTACGCTCGAACATCACATCATAGCGTTGTCGCTCCAAAAGAATTCGCTACAGGTCAATTTTATTGACGCGTACATTGTATATTTCTCTTAGTTAATTCTTTTATCACACTGAGGCTTATTCAATCTGATTTACAAACGAGGAGGTGAAGAGCGCAACGGAGACAGAGTTTTCTTTTATCGGATCTTAATATTTAGATCCGATTCTAAAAAGACGGAGAAAGAGAGAGAGAGAGAGAGAGGGCAAGAGAAAGCTTATGTAAGAAGCTTCGGAAAGTAAACTAAAAAATTTGATTTTGTAAGAGAGAGAGAGGAGGGGAAAGAGATAGATAGAGATAGATAGACTTTCGTTATCCTTTTGTAACGCGCCTGGAATTTCAAATTGAATTGCTCGTGTTGTGTCTCGCGCTTACATTTGGTTTTTCTTTTCACTTCTCTTAGCCAATTACGTTTGCGTAACACTTGTGAAAAAGAAATGTTACTTTAACTTTCAAAACAGTTGAAGAATTTTTGTAAAACGAGATTTTTTTTTTAGGTATTTCCGACGCGTAACAGAAGTAATATAATAAAATTTCGTGTTTTATCACAAGGCAATTGTGTTTCCGTCGCGTGTCTAAGTGTGTTTTCTAATCTTTGCAATCTTTCCTTCTTCCAGACACATTGTTCGGATTTCTTTCGTACTGTCTATATTTTCGCGTTGTACCGCTCAATTCCGATGAAAGAAGGAATTCAAAGCGCGAGCTTAGTTTCGTTATCGTCGACAAGACTCACCGTCAATTTGTCAGAGTAGCGCGAGTTGTGAACACATCGATGGGGGGACGGGGGGGGGGGAAATAAAACGCGAAATCGTGCCGGAATGAAAGAACGATCGCGCGAGAAGATGCGCGGACGCTTCAATTAAAAATAAGTATGTATTCGCTCCGCGAATAAATCTTATAATTGTGGTCGCACGCGTTTTATTATTTTCGACGTTGTTGTCGCGATAAGCGCGATTATCTTCAGTCAATTTCTTTCTTTTTCTCGCGTCAAGTGTTCACAAGAATGAACTTTTCAAACTTGATTGAGTACCTTCAGATCGGCATGTGAAGCGAATTCTCGATGTCATATTTCTTGCGTTCAGAGCGAATTTCTGAACGCAAAATGTTAGATATCAAAATGGATATCAAAAATCGAATTTCGTCAACATGCAGAATTTTATTTGTGATCTTAAAGCGGATCGCTTTGGTGCCAAGAGTTACAGATCGAGGTAAACAACGATTTGGCTCGTTGCATAAACGGAAGAAATAGTAATGGCAGACAGGAACTTCTCTCTCTTTTTCTCTCTCTCTCTCTCTCTCTTTCTCGGATTAGCACGCGGAAACGAGAACAATGCTGTTTTCCGCCGCTTTTATTCCGTGCTTAAGAGTGAGATTTAACGTTTAAGCAAAAAATGTTTCGCACATCTTTTCAATTACAAAGTCACGTGCGTCCGATACGTAGGTACTTGCCGGTCGGTTTAAATGACGATTCGCGTAAGTCGACTTTCGTGTGAAATAAACCTTTTGGCAAAAAGCCCGCAAATAATCAATATAGGTATTCTTCACCAGCAGCGCGTAATAAAACTCACAGTTCGTTATTAGCGCGGTACGCTTCACAATCATTTTTTTTTTTTTTTTTTTTTTTTTTTTTTTAATTTACACAAACAAGAAGAAGAGAATGGATTCGCTTCGCTAATTTGTCAATAATAATACGTTACAAAATGGTATCCACTATAGAACACGGTTTCATGCTTCGCAACAGCATTATTGTCCGCGTACTCACAGACGGATTATTCGCGTAGATGCATGCAGCATTATAGTGGTAGCGTTATAGTTGTTAATGCCAGCATCTGAGGATAGATTTACACACGAGGTGGTCCATTACAATATTGATTTGTTTTTTAATTGAGACATTGACAAATCAAGCGCGCGCTCTTTCTTTCTCTCTCTTTCTCGACGATATTTTTGAAAATACCTCTATGTAGAAAGAGAGGTTTGCTTCTCCCTCACGGATTGACCAAGTGTAGCGCTATTATCCAATATGACCTAATTATGACGGTGGTGTACCAATGGAGAGACGCCCGCTATAAATGGACCGGTCTGCATAAACCAGTCCTGCACACATGCATTACCCACACACCGACTATAATAGCCCTTCTCGTAATAACGGCCAATTCGTGTCCCCTGCCCATCTTTCCCGTTTACCGCATGCTGCGTTCCTCAACGGTCTAGACGCACATGACGAATTCTATCCGACCGCCGAATTGATTGACGTATCGACACCCTGTCGCTGGCTAACATTGACTTTCGTAAAACTTTGCGTCACGACGGATTACAATCGACCGGAACGAGTATTACGATACTCCGCGAAAATATCAGTGCGTGATGAACACGCACGATTGACAACAATTTGAAAGAAAAAACTTGCGGCGCCAATTTCTCTTCGCGTGTGTGTGGGGCTAATAAAACATTTTTCCTTAACACTGTTGAATAGCAATAATAACTCGCTCAAGAACTATCTAATCTATCCTATTCATATAAACAATAAAAGAAGGTCGAAGTCGAGCAAAAGCAAGCTGTTTTCTGTTATCTTCGAAGCGCACTTCGTAAAGACTTGTATTTCATTCATGTATAACTTATTATTATTTATTTTCAAATTTTGTATTCTTTTTTCGCGACTGACTTGTTTATTGTTATTCACAGAACGAACGTTTTTCAATTTACTTGTTTATCCTATTCAATTTTGCCACAAGTACAAATTGTAAAATATTATATGACTTGTAATTTAACAACGAGTAAGAGAAGTTGGATATACGCTGTGAGCATTTGTTGTGCAGTTTATCAGAAATACAGTTTATCAAAAATAAAAAATTCCCAATACTCCGTATATCTTCTCGCAAACTTTTAAATTATAGCGATTAATTATAGGCTGAATTCTAATAATGATTTTGGAAGTTAGTACACATATCGACAATTCAGTTTCGATATTATATCGTGCAGTTTTGATGGTTCATTGATTTCTCTGCGTAGATTTATTAATTGCGATTTTAATTGCGTTTTGTTAAAAAAAGTCAAAGTGTGCCAAATAAGTTTTATTTTCAATTATAAATGAATTAGTTATTATAAGTGATTTAGTATAGAACCAATTAAAACTTAATAACTCATAATTATATTTAAACCAGATTGCGTTATAATTTTGATAAACGGATTAGTTGCGGATTACTTGTGCGGTAGTGATTATGAGAATTTAATATAACTACAACGTGTGCACGCGCCTTGTGTGTGTGTGTGTGTGTGTGTGTGTGTGTGTGTGAAATATAACAGAGATTAAAAAAAAAAAAAAAATAATACATAATACGCGTTTAAGATTTTTAGCAAATAAAAATGTAGTGTGTAGCATCAATGTGATGTGAGTGTGTGAAGGACAAATTGTACGGAAATTGTACAATTCAGGTGAGAGACAGGTGTGACAGAAGAGCAAACGATAAATCATTCTTGTCTCTTTGATATCTGATTGACATCTTCGATCGGAATTGAACTGTTCGTTTGGATTGATTCAAAATCTCTAATTGTTGATCAGATATTTAAAGAATTTTGCACATGCACTATTCTTATACTTTTTTGCAGTACACTCTGCATGTTTCGCTTTGTCAGAATTTATTACTGTTGTATATTCTAGCGGTAATGAGAAATTTTAATATAACTCGAGTTCTCTCTCTCTCTCTCTCTCTCTCTCTCTCTCGATGTGAGTTGCGCATGAGACGGCGTAATTAGCGTCTTGATAATCGAAGCCTAAAGTTTCCCTTCGACCGTACCGGCTCATTGACACTAGCAGCACCGTTACGAAGTCCGCCAACTAATCCCCACCTCTCTTTCGACATCCAAATAGTGTCGGTGCAAACTTGTCCAAGTTCCGACTGCAGTTTGAGCTAGATAGAATACGTAATGAGTACGTGGGTTCTTGACTTCTCGGACCATTATACAAGCTGGCCTATTATGACTAATCGCTCGGTGCGTTCTCACACACACACACACACACACACACAATCGCAAATACCGCTATTGATTTATGTTTGAACAAACGAAAATTTGTAACAAAATGATATATGGATACATGGAAATATAAATTTACGTGATAGATACAAAGAGTCGGAGAGAGAAAAAGAGAGAAAGAGAAGAGAGAGAAGAGTTTAGGTTCGATGATTCTATCTAGCGACGTATTAGTGCCACGATTGCCGCCAGCAGCCTCAGCCTAAGTGAATGGCTCTGCCGAGGGCTGTGCTGATTATGGTGTCGCCATTGATCTAGATCGAAATTGGCTTGCCTCTGTCATGGAACGCACCCAGAGGACCATTAATATCCTCTGCGAGCATACCACGAACGGGCGCGTCGTAGTATCGATAGTGAAGAGAGAAAGAGATCAGGCTAATCGCAAATAAGCCGCAAATCGAGGCGTTAAGTCTCTCTCTCTCTCTCTCTCTCTCTCTCTCCCCCGATTGCACAATGATGCTTTCCGGCACAATACCCAGCTAAACAAAAAGTCACAATGAAGAATTTCTCAGGTATTGTCTCATGCACGATCGGACGAGCTTTACACACATTTCCTACTTTATCTTTTTATAATGAAGATATATAGGTAATATAATACGTAGATGATATACAAACAAAAAGATGTATATAATATATAATAAAGATATATGTTTGATATATTTTTATATAATATAAAATACTCAAATAAAGATACATGTTTGACATGGGTGACGTGCATTCGAGTATAAAATTTATGAACTAACTGGACTAAACTTCGATAAAAAAGTAACAACTTATAAATATGGTGGATTAAATGCGGCATTTTACTTATACACATATCTATTAATTCTCTTTTCCGACGCGGATTCGAATTATTCATCTTCGTAAATACGTCAGTAATAGCAATGGATTAATTTATGAGAGCTTTTCTGATTCGCTTATATCGCTCTCTCTCTTTTCGGAATAAAGAATAATTTATTGTGAAATAAATATTCCAATACACTTGTTTTTTTCCGCCAATTTGTTTTTGCCACAAACAGATAGAAAAAGTCATCAAAACAAAAGTTTTAGAACTAAAATATTTGAAAATATCTAAAAAAAATTGTTGTTTTATTTGGGGAACGAATAAGTACATATATGTACATATATGTACATACACACACACACGCGCGCGTGAGCACGCCCACATATATGTACATAAGGAAAGAGAGAAAGAAAAGAAAATCAGATATAATCTTTGGAGGAAATTATCGTCTATATTTTTTTTTTTTTTTTTTTTTTTTTTTTTTTGCGAGATCTCGTGAACGTGGCGATGAAGACTCGAGGTAGATGGTGCTTCCTTCCTCCATCTGTATCTGTCGATTGCCAATATCTCGGCAAGACGGCAAGAGACGGCGGAATCGAACAGGCGGGATTCCTGGTTCTGATAAGAGTTAGTGCTCACTTGTTGACCCGTTTCAACGATCGTAACTTATCGAGATACGAGACTGGCGATTGAGAGCAACGACGCGTGAGGTCAGATTCCGAGAGTTTTCGAATTTATTGAGAAGTCTTAATACGCGAAATATGTGTCGCGTATTAATATAGTTTTGAGATTTTCATAGTTTTTTTCTCTCTCCCTCTCTCTCTCTCTCTCTCTTTCGCGCACAATCGATCGCAAGATCTTGATGCGATTTCATGATGTTCAATTTCGACGATTCTCGACGATTTTCGCTTTGTTGAAGGATTGGCACTCGACTAACCAGCAACGAGATTCCTGTCTCGTCAACAATTGTCACAGCATATCGCACGTATGCACGGTCAATTGAATATTAGTGCTACTCACTTCGTCGAGAATCCAACTAACCGTTAGTAATTCATGCAGCGTCATTAGTTGCTCGGTGATCAGCGTTACGTCAAGTGGAATCATAAGCGAGTAAATTTTCTGTTTCATCGTCTGTATGTAAATGATCGGTAGTCAGGCAGGCATTTCGACACGATGCAATTGCCGCACTCGCAGCGGAATTGCCTACAAGCGCGGTGTGCGTCGACCAATGGCAATCTCCTTTATGGATAGCTACAGATAGATAATGGTTGGGAATTGTTTGCAAACTACATGACTCGCTGTGGCAACAACGCAAATAGCTCGCCAATTGTATAGGAGTTGTTCCGTTTATACATATATTACGATCGTAATGTGCTTTCGATGATCGATGTGATCGAAACTGTTGTTACTTTAGGTCATAACAGTGAGTCTCTTTTTTCTTTTTTTTTTTTTTATCCACGCGCATAGCGTCAATCTGATTGCGATGAGAAAAAAAGCGAAGAGGATCGTATTATAACAACTCTGGTGAATGTCATGCTCAACTTACTTGTGCACCGACAAGACCAGCGCGTAATCTAGGAATATCTGTGTGACTCCAATCTGATCTGGCCCAAGGATCGACTCTGCCGAGATCGCTGCTCAAGTTCACCTCGCCAAGTTGATTGTGTACGAATTTTCTGACATTCCAGGGCAAATCGTTGTGCCTGCGAATCAAAACATTTGTTTGTGCTGAAACGCAGAGGTGCAATTTTTTTTTAGAGTTTTCAGAGAGGATTACACATATATCACTAAAGCGGAACAATGTTTCTTGAATATTTTATTGAATTTTTATATTTTATCGACTACTTTTTTTTTTAAAAAAAAAGCTTCAATAATGCCGCTATTGACGCTTGCTTTCCTTGTTTGTTTCTGTCAATCACGTCAGTGACGAATAAGCACTTACCCGTCGATCAGAGGCACTTCAGTGAGGATCCTCCTGATCACGTCCAGCCTCTGCTGGTGCGTGGCAGGCGCGGATTGAAGGAGAAACGGCAAACAGAGACCTCCGAGGAGCAGGACGGCCACTAGGAGCAAGACGGGCGCCAATAGCCGACACTTCCTGCGAGGACTCTCGTCTCTGCGATCCTTACTGCTGCCGCTGCTAGGCGAGTCCTCGCACGGCGGTGGTAATCGCACAGTGCCGTTGCATGGCGCAACATCCGGCAGTTCTGTTAGGCACGTGGTCTGAAAAAAAAACAAAACAAGAAACAAAACTATAAAATTAACAATCGGATAACAAAGATTTAACAAGCATTTTTTTATGTGAGTTGTGTCTCATATAATATTATTACCATCAACTTAACTCACACATTTCTCTCTCTCTCTCTCTCTCTCTCTCTGTAAAATAAAATCTATTCGCGCACATTCCTAATCGTCTGGCAGAAAAATGTATTATTACTAGTATAGTGCGCGCATGTAGCAGAACACGAAAGATACAGCGATTGCAAGCTGTCCGTTAAAAGATATAAACAGCTTGGATAGAAATGCAACTTCAAAGCAGAACTGGAAAGGACACAAAACTCTTTTGCGGCGTCACTGCAACACTCCGCAGGCAACGCGGCAAACTTTTGTTCGCCCTCCTTTCGACTATCATAAAACACGTTAACGCCTGGCACTACGGATTTTCCGCGTGTGTCTATATATATATATATATATATACAACTAATATGTAGTGTATATATAGCGTGATATATATATATAGAGAGAGAGAGAAAAAGAAACGTAGTTGTCTGACTAAAAAAGACGTGAGAATATTTGGAGAACGGAAATTTTCTCAGATTTTTATCGTAAAACAACTTATCAAGTCTCACACAACTCGTCTTTCTTTGGATATTTATCAGATTTCGCTCGATTACGAAAATAAATAAATAAATAAATGAAATAAAATGATGAGACTTCTTTTACAAGACGAACTTTTCAACATTCTCGTTATAACGATTATGTGAAATTGTTTTCAATAGGGTTCTCTATACTTGCTGCGCTAAAGTTTACGTCTTATACCTTATTACGTAACTACCACGACAGAGATAAAAGACACGCAAAGTTTAGAGAGAGAACGCTTATCTCTCGCAATTTCGGGAATCGAATAAGCGAGATATGGCTGCGAGAACAAACGATAAGTTTTCAGTTGTAAAAGTCCTCGTGAAGTTTACCCGACGTCGTTAATGAGGCGCCATTGCGAAGAAGGATCAAAGACCAGAAGAAGAGAGGTCGAAACTTTAAAAACGAATATATAATTCATACTCGTGCGGTAATATACGTCCGCGGTTTAAAGCGGCGGCAAACGGTTATTACATCCGCAAGGTTGTGTAGAAACAGTTTTCATTTCTATAAAACACACGTGCGTGCGCGGAATAAATAAAAATAAAAAATAAAAAAAAAAATAAAAAAAAAACGCGCGGGAAAAGAATTATTATGAAAGATCAGACCGCGGACGCCGCGCGCGAGAGAAAGCATTGTCAAGTTTTCGTATAAATTTCTCCTCGACGTAAATTCAAAGAACGCTGCAGGGGAGCTCGTATAAAGCGAGCCGGAAGGACGACAGTCGGTAGACGAAACGAGAGAGACCGGAGGTTTCGCCTATAAAGAGGGGAGAGATGGCGTTCGAGACAGCGCGCACCCCTTTATATCCTCCTGCTTCTCGCCTTTATCTAGACTGTCTCCTCGTTCTCTTAATTCCGGTGCGATTAACTATCCGCACCGCCGCGAGAAATTAGTCCTTGTTTCTATTCTTCACACACACACTCTCTCTCTCTCTCTCTCTTTCTCTCTCTCTCTCGCAGTTATTTTTATCCGCTTTCTCGTAACATTTTATTTCTAGCTATTTCTTTCTTCTGTGTCGATTTTCTCTTCACTTGTCTTTGAAGCAACCTATTTTTGTCGAAACTATATATATATATACATGTGAAAATATACCAGATAAACATAACACACAATTGAGAGTAGCGGCGTTGAATACATGTGACATATATTTAATATCGGACCGTGCGGAACAGAAGCAATTTTCTGGATTTCAAACAACGTCAGTTAATCAAAATCAAGAAAAGATTCGAATTTGTTGACAATATAGGGTATGAACGACTGTCTCATTTCCGAGTATGTATAAAAGAAAATGTAACAACGAGAGAAATATAATCTGCTTGCAGAATGAAAATTCGTGCCTTCTGTTATCAATTCGGAATTATCTTGCTTGTCTCAACGAACAAATACCTTGAATTCCGCTCGTTTGTTATCGCGTTTTCGCGCCGCATTAAATTCTAGGGCGCGCGTGTATTCCCTCGACTCTTTTAATCTCTTCGACCCGGTCAAAACGTTAATTTCGCCGTTTTATCTTCAATTGTATGTGAGTTGCTCGTTAAATGTAAATAATTTTCTGCGTGTGACAACATGCAGGAAAGGGGAGAACTTATACACGACCCTGTACACGATTTAGACTCGCATGGATTAGATTTGATGCATTTAGCGCCATTTTAGCGGTCCAAATGTCTCGACGCGACGAGACAAGGTGGAGGGAGATGTGCTAACATACGCGGAGAACATACGTAAGCACACACAATCATAATTAAGAATGATTTTTGTTCTCGCGACCAGCCGTCACGTCGCACACAAATTTAATGTAATAAAAATAAAAATAAAAATAATAATAATAATAATAAATAATGCGGAACATAGAAGAAATAAAAGAGAAAAGAGCTTTTTGTTTATTTGGATATAATATAATTTATAATATAATATCCTCGTCATCAAAGACAGCTGATATATTATTGCATTGTTTTGTCGACTCTTATACGAGTTAAAATTTTGTATATTCCTTATTCTTATTTTATAATTAAAACTACATGTACTTCGATTCTTTGTGTTGTGTCTGTCTTTTTCATTGATAATTCTCTCTTTCACCTTTAATTAATTAACAATTATGAGATCAGCGGCAAAAAACTCAGAAAAGAACGAAGCAACCCGACTAAAAATGAGTCGGACGGAGCGAGCCGCTTTTGTAAAAGCGAAACTCGTCGAAGAGAGTCGTCTTTTATTGGAATTAAATAATTTAATACGCGCCGCGTAATTCCACAAGCTCTTCCCGGCGGAAAGTCCCGGCAAGATCTGTTCAGCATCTAAATTGAAACTTCGGCCTTCGATATCCTTTCGCAATGTAACAAAATAATGCGCATTGTTGAATTAAATTTCAAACGCGCGCGCGTTTTCCGACGCTTTTCTCACTCTGTAGCAATTCCATTTTCTTGTTTTCTTTGTTCGGCACTTTCATATAATCCGATTAAAATCTTATGTAATTTTTCGACTGCTGTGCAAAGCGTCTAAACAATCGGTCTTTTATGGTAATATTTGGGGCGTAAAAGGATTTTGATATTACACGTATACTTGGTATCAATTTGTGTGTGTGTGTGTCCACACACACACACACACGCGCGCGCGCGCGCACACACACACACACACACACACACACACAGTCGTTTATTATTTTTCTACTTCCTCGTAAGTGAAATGGTTTAATTTTACTCTATTGGCGAGCGTTCTCGTGTCTACATCACCAGCAAAATTCTTTGAACCCACACACACACACACACACACACACACACACATACACATTTTCCATTTCGGTAAATTTTCCGCAAGTTCTCGCGAAGCTTGTCATTTTCACGATGACATACAATACACAATGTATTATGCATTCTTGCAAAATCTTCCGGGAACAAGTCTCGTCTTGAAAAATTGAAACACAATTCATGGCTATTCATTCGCGTCTGTCCGAGATGTTTTCCTTCGCATTCGCAAGGTGCATGCGAGGCAATCGATTTTTCCGTTTCACCAAGAAAAAAAAAAGAAGTTTCCATCGCGTTTATTTTTTCTCTTTGCAACAAAGAAATTTAATGGATACATTGTTGTTATACGTTACAGAATAGATATAATAAAGCGAGAGATTTCGTAACGTTCAAAAGGGGAAGCAACGTAACGTGCGCGTATTATTTTTTCTTTAATAATTACAAATTACCATTTTTTGCATTCTTACGTCACTTTTGTAAACCAAGACATCTCCTCATTGTCTCTTTCGCTATGCATTTGTCAAGTTTTTATTACGCCCGAATTTCCATCTTTTCTTCACAATTAAGCTGTTTTATGAGGTATAATAATTTCATTTTTTTTTCTTATTTTGCACTTTGGAAAAGATGGAGAGAAGAAAAACTTTTAGTTTTTTTTTTTTTTTTTTTTTTTTTTTTTTTTTTTTTTATTCTTTCTGAAATTGACAATGAGAAATGCACACGATATAACGGTGCTTTACTAATTTACTTTTACAGCGCAGATTTTATGAGTAGGTAGTTTTGTATTATTGAAAAGTTTTCTTCTCTTCGGTTGTTGTTTGCTTTGGTCAACAAGATAGCGCGTGATTTCTCATTTATCTGTTCTTCTAACAATAAGATTGATTACCTTCAGAACGTGCAACATTTCGATTTATTTGTCGTAATTTGTCAACGGTGAGAGAAGATGCGAGATGAGACGATAATGGAATAACACGCAAGATAAAATCGGATAACGCGTTTGTATTTGTTTTCGCAATTGATGACAGGAAATTACTCAAACAGTGTTTGTCACCTCTGCTATTACGTCAACACTTCCCTCCTCTCTCCTCTCCGACGTGCGATTTTTTCCACTTAGATATACAGTGAAAGAGAAACTTTGATGGCAAAATCCAAGCGAGTGATCGAACTTTGAAAAGTGTTGCCGACATTTGCATCCTTCTTCAGTTGTTCCTTCTCTTCTCCTCTTTCCTCTCGCGCCGTTTAAAGATGAAAAATGCATAAAACATTATCGGCATTCTGTCAGCTGCGGGTCAGTATCCGCCGTCTCTCCCCATTGGAAAGCTATCTGTTTTCTAATTCTCAACTTTTGTGTTTCTTTATCGCGTTTATGAAAAACGCAAAGTTAGAAATTACGATCTGTTCTTTACTGTCGATATTCTTCGATATGTTAATGTTTTCATTGTTGCTTTTGTTTTTAGTCACACATGCACGCTGATAATAACAGATATATAAATTAATTAAACATGCTCTATCTCTTCTTCTCGCAAGTCAAATTCTCGAGATGAGAGAACCGTGTGCTATGATTTTTTTTAATTTTCGTAAAAAGAGTTTTACAACTTTTAGAGTTTATATAATATTCATATGTACTTATTTTTCTTTTTGTTTTTATTTTGTTTTTTTTTTTAAATATACTTAAATAATTGAGCCATTAACACCTTTGCAAAGTTTGCGTTTAATGGAATTGAAGGGGAGTCTTGGGACAAATAAGATCAGATCTTCCTTTGCGCGCATTAAGTCGCATTTAAGTGATCACCCACGCAGTATCTTACACGTTAAAATGCGTGTCACGTTTACACGTAAATATTTAAATATTCTCTTGCTCGTAATATAGAATAATAAAATTGTGAGTTTTGTAAAAGCTTTCGATTTTTTTTCATTTTTAATAATAAAAAACACGAGAGTTCTTAAATGTTTTATAATTTTTTACGTTTGGGTTCCTCCAAAAGACTAACAGCTTGGGAAAGAAGTAATACGGCTGTGATATTCAGAACGCGCAAAGAATACGGATTAATTGAGAGAGAAAGAGAGAGAAAGAGAGAGAGAGAGAGAGGGAGAGAAAAACATTTCACAAATTTTTCATGGCTGTCGGAGAATTGCCGCGAGGTGCAAAAATATCGTAGTAAAAAAACATCTCTGCATCATTTCTGTAAACGGTGACAAAACTTAAAAATCGATGCACTCGTTAAAATGCTGCCGTTTTGCTGCCGGTTTGGTCATTCAAAAGGGTTTGTTCTTATTTCTTCTGATTTTGCAATTAAAAGTTTTTTTCCGCGCGATTGTATATATTATGTATATTTTATATATATGTATATATATATATATATATATATATATATATATATATATTGTAACGTCCGCGGCGGCGGAACGTCACTCCCGCCGGTCTTCGCAACTCGCGCACGCGGCCGCGGCA
>QVOB01020566.1:0-24982 GCA_014839585.1 Pseudomyrmex concolor | reverse complement strand
TGTAAAAAACACCCCACGCGACTACTCCCGGGTTAAATAAGGAAATAAGAAAGTGAAAGATTAATCTATTTTTTATTTGCTTACTCTGAAATGTATTACTTTTAATCCAGTTATCTGAACTGTCCTTGGTACTTTTTTGCATATATGTATTATTTTCATTTTTCGGTGATATGACACTGCCGTCGAATGTATCTTTTACAGAAACAACGCTCGAATCCGTTGGTGAATTTACTGACTTGGACAGCTGTTCTTTCTCCCACATCTCTGCTATTGTTTTAGAAATCTCAGTACCCAATACTGTCTTGACTGGTCTTTTCAATTGAAAAGTACTCTTTTTATTCGTAACTGTATTCTCATGAGACTTCATCGTCGACTCTGATTCCATGTTACTATTATATTCCTGTACATGCGATTCATTCGGAGAATCTTGATGGAAATCCAACTTTTTTGATATCAAGGAACTTGATCTGTTGAAATTTTCATTTATAATGTGACTTTCAAGTACAGGTGAAGGTAATATCTCGGCTGACTTAGATGTAGATGCAGATCCAGGAGTTTTTACAGAATCAGATGTAGAGATTTCATCTTCATTTTGTAACTTTGACAATTTTGTTTGCACCAAACGTAATTTAGCTTTCACATGTCGATGGAGATCTTGCAGCTTCGTATAAGTTTCCAAATGGAATTTCGGAAAATTTTCCAATATCGGTGTAGGAATCATCTCAAATGCAGCGCAGAACTTATCAAGAATTTCAATCTGAAGATCTTTCAAATTGTCACGTCTTTCTGTCAGTTTATCTTTTGTAGTCTAAAAAACATCAACATGTACAACTGGTATCTTTATTTCATATTATGCATAATTTCTAATATATTAATAACTTACAGGTATCGAAGACATCACTGGTTTCTTTCGTGTGGACTCAATCCATAAACCTAATTTCTTGTTCAAACCTAAATCTTTCAAGTTCACTTTAGGATCCGGGCCTACCCATTCTTTTCTCGGTGATCCGTTGCTACTGCACTTTGACTGAGGGCTATCAATATCGGAATCAGAAATAATATCTTTTTTTTGTTGTTTATTACTAATATATTTCTTAGGAGTTCTTAGATGCACTTTGATATTTTCCTCCCTTCTGTCTAAAATTGTTTCACTGCTAGAAGGTAAATATTCACTATTGCTGTCCAAGTTGTAACTGGTTTTTGATATGGTAGTCTGCTTTTCTTCATCTTTTACCACTGCTGTATTCGGTTTTCGATTTAATCGCAAGAACCTTCTAACGTTTTTTCTATCTTCTTCACTGTCAGAAGATTCAGGAATGAGAGATGGTTTTGCAAATTCATTGTTACTTTTGCTTGGACTTTCTAAGACTAGCAGAGATTCAGTATTTTTCTTTGAAGTACTGAATCCATTAATACTCTCTTTTTCATCCATTGAACTTTCAATGTAATATGGTTCTGTATTGCGAATTACATATGACTGCTTTTTGACAGAACTTATGTTTGAGTCTGAACTATCTGTATTATCCTGCATTTTGGGAATATTAGCAAATTAATAAATTTTATCAGTTATATTGAGTGAACATATTATTCATGTCAAAACAAAATTATAATCTCACAAGATCTATTATTGAATCTATGTTAATCAGATCTTCAGGTGTTTTTTCTTGTTCACTGGAACATGAATCCTTTAGTGGATCATCCTTTAAATCTAACTCTTCAGTTGTTGATTTTGGCGTGCTAAAAGATACAGATATATCTTTCTTTATTTCTGATAAACCATACAATACATGTCACACAAGATACTTTAAGTTTACAAACGCAAGATTGGCCTACCTAGATTGCAGAGGTTTGTCCTTATTTGCTGTCTTTGATAGAAATCCTATAATAGAAGACTGAGTGCTCTTTTGACCAAGCATCATCGTTTTGCACTTTTATTACGAGACTGTGTTACAATTTTTAAACAAAAAAAGTTTACATAATGTCTCTCACTTGAGTACATACTTTGTGCGTTTAAAACAATTATTCTTCGTACACATACACTTTATTGACATTAATTAAATAATTAGCACGACCAAACAATCAGACAAATATCACGTTGTGTGCGCATACAAATATTTATATATTGTAATGTACATACACATACATTAAGAGGTTAAAAAAGATGTTCTCACGTACAACACAATTGCATTTAATCGCGCGATATCATATTTCTAACCGCGATGTCTTGAATTGCAAAAAAAATACAAAATAACAACGACACAAGAAAATGACATTAACTTATTGTATGTATTGTTGCGCGACAAAGTTTGGCCTAAGCCCGCCACATTCACCCTCATTCAAATTATTTATATATATAGTACAACATCTTAATACACACATGCTGTTTTCATCGGCTGTTTCCTGTTGCTCTGATTCAATTTAACCTTAACGCGCAACTGCACGATCGTTCCATTTTGAGTTCAGAAAGTGTAATAACTACGCAATTGCATCGAACATATATTTTTGTTGGACAAAAACAAGCATGGTGAAAACAAGTGCGCGCGAAACAGCTGTTTCGCGGTATGTATCGGAGCAATTTTGATTTGTGCTGCTTTACGTAGCAATGATCAGAACTATTTTAGTGAAGGCTCAGTCAATCACAGTGAAAATCCAGAACTACCGAATCTTCGCTACTGTGGTTCAATCCTCAGCTATTGCCGATTTCCTCAATATATTTATATAATTATTATCTTCCTTTTGCGCACAATCGTGTATATTTATAATGTAATGCATGAGAATAATTCCTAATTATGCTGTTTGAATGCAAAATGCGTTGCACGTCATTTTTGACACGATCAAAGACAAAAAAAAAACTTATCGGTCGATTACAGCTGATCTGAGATCTGACTTGACCTCGCTCGCTCGTGACTGGTCGTGATTTGCTCGCTGCCGCTTTTTTCACTTTCGCGTGTATGTACATATATTCTGTGTCACGTCGTACTTCGGTCTTGTTGCAGAATCGTTGTGACAAAACAGGTGCTTTTTTTTTCAATAACAAGTGTTAAGAAACTTATATGACGAACTTATATATATAGTAAGAACTGAGTTATTGGTGTCTCGAGGACAATGAACTGTATTATTCAAAAACTTATACAGATATATTGACGTGTCGTCACACACTCCGAATGTGTACATTATTCTCGTAACGTCGACGTAATGTTGAAACATCAGTAGTCAATAATTATAAAATAGTTTATCAACAAGTGCTTATATACACATGGCACACACACAACGTCGTGATAAAATTTTGCAGTCAATTTAGAATTTCTTTGTGCACGTACCTCGAAAATGCTTGTCTCTAAAAGATATCGTTTTTGTAAGATAAAAATTATTTGATTCATTCACCTGTTGATGTAAATAATTACGTACGTAAAATTTGAATATATATGTATTCTTGATAGAATGAAGGGAACGTGGTTTTTACAAGAAAACAAGAACACTCAGTATATACCGTAAGTTGCCCCAATTGGCTGTATTACTGTTACTTATTAGCAGAATATATAAGCGTGTACCTTGTGAATTTTCCTATTAGTTGCATTGGGGTGTCCACGAAGACTAGATTGACAGGTTTTATTAGCAATAAGCGGTAATTTTTACTCCCATGCGCTTGTTAACCCAGTGTTCAACATTTTGATATTACAGTAGTTTACTCTCTGTGAAGATTTCTTGTAGCAAAACAATATTCTCTATAAATCTTTTTATATACATAATCAAATCATAAATATAAATCTTAAGAGTCCAAATTATTCAATATTTTACATCGCACTTATATACTTTGTAATATGATAATTCAATTAGAGGAATTTGTTTTCATCAATAGCATTGAACTATGAATGAGTACGAAGAACATCTTGACATCACAATAGATGAAAATGAAATTATTGAAGGTGCTAAGGACGTTATAAAGAGAATTAGACCATCGTGGCCGTTGCACCAACTACATTTTAAGGTAATATTTACTTTCTTTTTTGTGTTTTGTTATAGAGAGTAACGTGAGTGTTGTCATACTTGTAATAAAATTCAAGGAAAATGATAGCTTATCACCAAAAGTAAACTTGCTATAAATACTAATACTTGACTTCTTATCTGCATGAGTTATCTGCTGATAATTATTTTCCCATCTACTTAACGAGGTGAACACACAGAGACTATATACAGGGAAAAGTTTTGCTATTACATGGCCAATTGTGCCAACAAAACGTTTTGAAATAAAAATTCAACAGACTCAACAAATTTTTTGCTATTCCAGCAAGTCCTTTTTTTTCTTATAAATATTTAATTTTTTACATTATAATTTTGATGAAATCTACATATGTCATTCAAATGATATAATTCTTAATACACATATAAGTAAATAATGTTGCAATGTATATCTTTTTTTTTGTTTCAGCTATTTACTGATGGAAGGACAAATAAATTAGTAGGAACATGGTGCTCGGGACATTACGAAGATATGGTTTTGATTAGGGTTTACGGCAATAATTCGGATTTACTGATCGACAGAAAGAGTGAAATAAATCATATTCGGGTAAAGATGTTAAAGATTGATATGAATGGTTCTGTTTTGACTGCAATTAATGTTAAAATGTACATGCATCAACACGTATATAATCAAACAGAAATGTAATGACTGTTTAAACAATAATTAGTAAATAGATGTAAAGGATGTCTTTCTGTGTGTTAGACGTTGAACAAAGCCGGCTATACTCACTGCATTTACGCTACATTTAACAACGGATTCGCCTATCAATTTCTGGAAGGTGAAACCTTGACGACCGAAACGGTCAGAGATCCGGATGTGTATCCGTTAATCGCAAGGCGTATGGCTCAGATGCACAAGCTTCAACTTGACAACGAGTCTGTGCCGAGAGAAGCTTTCATCTGGGACAAAACAAAGACGTTCATGCGAATTATGCCTAAAAGATTTACCGACTCCCTGAAACAAGCAAAGTGAGCACGATAGAGAAGTCTCTCTTTCTCGAGCGCTATTTCAAAAAATACACTCAAGCGATTTAAGTTTTAACAGTGTTCGTTTTAAGGTTTGAGATGTTGATACCGTCGTACGCTGCACTGGAGAAAGAATATCAATCGCTGAAGGAAACACTTTCGAGAGCAAACAGTCCCGTAGTGTACGCTCACAACGATCTTCTACTGGGAAATGTACTGTACAATCGGAAACAGGAGAGCGTTGTCTTTATCGATTACGAGTACACCGCATTCAACTATCAGGCGTTTGATATAATTAATCACTTTACCGAATTTTCTGGTAATCATGTATTTCTTGTGCGTAAGGTACATCGCAAAGCAACAAAAACCACCTTACTTGCTATAAATTTTCACAAAGGGATACATTTTGTTGCGTGTGAGTTGATGTTGTGTACATTTTTGTTAAATAAACATACAAATATAATATATTTAAGGTTTTGACGAGCCGGATTATTCCTTGTATCCGGATGAAACTTTCCAAAAAGCTTGGTTAAGAGAATACCTGCGAGCGTACAACGCGACGAGTAACGTATCCGAGAAGGATGTTAACAAGTTGTACTGGCAAGTCACCAAATTCGCTCCCTTGCCTCACTTCTTTTGGGGCTGCTGGTCTCTCATTCAGAGCGAGCATTCGAACATTGACTTTGACTTTTTGGAGTAAGTAAATTGTCCACAAAAATTTATTTTTTATCTGAATAATAATAATAACAACGGTTAAGATACATTAGATACAGTAGCAAAGCAATGTGGCACCTGTTGGTGGAGCCATTATTTTCTTGCGATAGAGATATCAATGTGAATAAATTGTTGCAATTATAATATTTTTCAGATATGCTGCGATACGTTTCAATGAGTACTTCAAATTGAAAAAAGAAACGTCAAACTTGGAACTAGAATGTAATGAATAAAGAAAACAGTCAGAGCATTTATTTGCAAAGTTTCATTCCAAATGAGACATTTCAACTAACGTGACCCGATACTATATTAGTTAGAATGATGTTGTTGACAATTTATAATATTTATAATATTTGTATAATATGTAGATAACATATCTCGTTGTCACCACCTGTACGTGACACTGCTGTGTGTGACCACAATGTGAAAGATATAAATAATATATATACATATTGTAAAATTGTATATAAATGTATAAACAATATATAAATAAAGCATGAGCAAACGAGTGCGAGAATTACTGACGGACATAAAAACAAAGTTTTTTTTTTCAATTGACAGTGTTGACACTGTTTAGAGCAGAGGATATAGCAAACATATGTTCGCGCTCATGACGGAAACGGGGGAGAAACTAGTGCAGAAGGTGCAACCAGATGAATCAAAGTGTGTGCGTGCTCGTCGATCAGTTCTCCTTTTCCCTTTCCCGCGAACAACGTTTCCATCTTTATCGCGCGCGACACTCGATCGGCGTCCGTCGGTCGATCAATTGACCAGCCGAGTGTTTCTCGTCTCGAGGGCATTGTTGCTGCGCGCATCAGTAAATCGCGTTTATTTCTAGTCGCTTGTGCGATCTCGTCTACAAATTTTCACTTTAAAAACACTTTGTCGCTGTTCCGTCGTCGTTGCCGGTCCTCTCCATCTCTGTTTTCTTTTCGCGCACGCGTTTACGTATGTACGTACGTGCGTTTTGTACATGTGTATCAATAGAATTGGCCGGCAGCGAGCGATCGCGCGACACTCGCGCAAACATTCCGACGTGCGCTGGCATTGCGGTTCGATGTAAACACGCACCTGAGTGAAAGTAAACAACGTTTTGAAACCGGCGGTGAGAGAGCGACGGTGGTGATTTCGTAAAACCGAGAACGAGAGATGACCTGGGTGTTCCAATAGCATTTAACACGCGAGAGAAAGAGACAAAGAGAGAGATCCTCATCGAGATCCCCCGGCGCGCGCCTCTCTTTGTGCAGCTAACTGGTTCGACGGTCCAATTCGTCCATTATTTCGACACGTACCAATCTACCAGGGGTGAAGAGGAGAACACACACAGGCCTCTTCTCTCGCACATCGACTCGCGAATATATCGATCGTCCGTGAACACGCAGCATTTTTTTTTCGTCTCTCAAAACGTGTACCGACAATAGAGTTGAACAACACGCGGTCCTTGCAAGAGAGCTGGTTTTTTTTCTCCCTTCCTCACTCTGTGTCCCTTTGTGACCGTCGCCGCGTACACAAATTTTTCTTTTCGCGTAAAGTCCTCTCGCGCGTCTCGGACTTCTTCGAAAGGTCGAACAGCTGAGCATTACTTGCTGCTTGTAAATCGAGAGAGAAAGAAAAAAAAAGAAAGATAGAGCACGCGTTACTGCATTTCGTCGGTACTTTATGCGGTGACAGAAACGACGTTTTGACAATAGCAATTGAACCCGAGAGAGTTGATCACATTCGAGACAAATTCTAGAGCTGTGGATGGATCGCGGATTGCTCGCTTTCGATTTCTGAAACAAAATAGGAAAGAGCAAGAAGAACCGCCGGTCCGGACGAGTGTGTTTGATTTTTTTTTTTTTTTCGGACTATCACCGAAAAATGCACGTCACCTGCAAGTGCCTGAACGTGTCCGTCAGGTCCAGGAGCAGCGAGATGCAGCAGATCAACGTGGACAACTTCGAACTGACCGATCTGGAACGCGCCGATGCTTTCTTTCGGGAGGTAAAGAAAAACAAAACTGTCTCTTGAGAAAATTCGCGATTTGTTCGCGACGCGAACACGTTTGAATTTCCGAGGAAGAGTCTCACGGGAATTAATAAGAAGAATAAACAAACAAAAAAAAAAAAAAAAACGTGATACATAGTAGATACGCTGAGTATTACGATCGCGCGTTCGACGTCGTTTGTCTTTTTAAATCGTGATTTACAACTTGTGACGAAATTAAGATCGTTACCAGTTCGCGAGTATGCAAATTGGAATGTTTGTTTCGCGAGCAGCGCGCAATCACGACGTGCGACACACGTACGCCTATTTTCAACAAGTAAAATTCTAACAACATCTAGCGAAGATTAGTTAAAATTACATCGACTCGAATTTTTTTTGCAACGCGAAGATAACTCGACACCTTGCGATCGTCGTTTCACGTGTTGCTCTATCGCCACTGCAATTTTATATTTGTTTTCATATCTTATACAATTTTCATATACAATATTGTTATTTCATTTTCTTCAGATAAGAGATATCTGCGTAATACTAGCAATTACTTGAATGCTTACAAACAAGAAACATTTACAACAATATATGTAATGTACAACATATATTGAGTTTGATCAAGAGTAAATATTCAACAAGATATAATTCATTAATAATGTTGATGTATGAATTTTTATATATAAAGTCCTCTGTTTTCTTGGAAAATGTGTTAACATGTATTGTAAAATATTATATTCTGTATGAGAAGTGACAGAGATTTTTGCTTACTTGATAATATTATCTATTATTAGCACAATCTCATTTTGTAAATATGTATCTTTATATATATAATCTTTCTCTTATCTGTTTTTTTTTTTTTTTATATACTTTGTTATTTATCTCAATTTTTGTTTATCTCTGACAGGATTTAGCAAGTGTACCAGAATTGGAGACTATTACTAAAGAACAACCTGGCTTAGTGGAAATAAGAAATGTGGGATCATGGATTATTCATCGTTGTTATAATTGCTCAATGTATACTCATGCTGTTCATAAAGAATTTGGTGCTGCTTTAGTCCTTATCAATAGCAATATTATTGTAAGTTTAATGCAATATAATATAATTTAGTTTCCTTTTGTACAATACTTTTAAAATTGATGATATTGATCAATGTAATCTCTTTATGTAATCTCTTGCACACAGATAATTTATCTCTCTTGAAGTATCAGTTTATTATTCTGTTTATCTATTTCTATTGTTGACACAATTGTTTAAATTTAATATACGATATTGTATGTACCTGAGCACGTTTAAAGAAATATTTAACACTTGATATACTGTATGGAGTGAATATTTTTAGATATCATCTTTTGTACATAACAAGTTTTTTACAATTTTAGAAATTGATTAATTCATTTGTAGAAACAATGGTTATCTTTGTGTATGCAATTAATTAATTGATATTTGTTGTTCTTTTATTAACAGATGATAGAGAAAAATAAAAATATTTTTGAAAAACTCATTATCATTAAGTTGTTTCATGGAATATCTTCATACTTGAAAGTCTTAGTGAGTCATCAAATAAGTCATTGTGTTGTTTCAGTCATCTCCTGATGAAATCAACAAATTAAAATCTAATCCGGATTACAGCCCTGTGTTTAGGATAGTAATTAATTACAGTTTGGAAGATCTTGATGATTATCTGCAACAGCCTAACAAATTTTCTGGTAAATAAACATGCAAATAAGTATGAAATTTTTTTGAATGTGTAATAATTGTGTATAAAATGTCTTATTAGAAAAGAATCTAAAATATTATACACGTATGTATGTGTTGCATTTTTTTTTTTTTTTTTATCTCTGTCCAGTTTCACAATTACCTAACACCGTTCAAGTGGCTCTAGGCGGTTTACAACGACAATTAGAGGAAGCTATACAACGCCAAACAGCGGCGATAGAAGAAAAAATACGTTCATTTACTGCAGAGCAATATCAGTTGCTGGAACAATTTCGTGAGAGAGCACACAACGAACATAGGCTGTTATCAAAGTATGATAGTCATTGTCAGATCAAGTATACTGCTGTTAATATGTAATAATAATAACTTTATTGTAAAATAACTAGGCTAATATGTAGAGGAGAAGAGACAAATAGGGTAACTAATAATATAGAAACTCCACCAACGACCCCTGACAGCTTTAAGAACACTTTGACTACCTCTGCAGCTAATATAATAAATCCAAAGTCAACTGTAGAATCCAATGATATGAAAGTTTCTACTGGCTTGAACGTTAAACACGAGATAGTCACTAGAGCTTCTTCTAAAGGTTTTACCAATGTTAGTTGTCTTTTCGTCTTAAATCTTTTTAAGCATTAGTTGACACGTGTAGACGTTTTCTCATTATAAATCTTACAGGATGAAAGTACAAAAAAGAAAAATCCATTGTGTATTTCTAAGGAGTCAGCTAGTTTCGATGCAGAAACATTGTTTCCTTTTGAGGGAGTGGAGGATACGGATTCGGTCCAACAAACACTCCTGTCGTCCTCAGAAGACGGATCTGATACCGATGGTATAACACAGATCATCTTATTTTTTAAACTGATAACTTGGTTTTAAATTCAAAAATCAACACATAATAACTTGATAGATTCGGGCCAAAATGAAGGAATTCACATGCCAAGAAGTCAACGGGATGGTCATTCTACTTTAGCTAAATCGCTACCTGTAACCGTACCTGCTTTCCCGGCAATTGTTCGTCGAAGAATAGAGGATCAAGACGACGACCAGGTAACACTTTTATACAAGTTTCTGTCATATATCATATCACATAAATAACGTTTTCATATATTTTTTTTGTTTTTACTGGAATCTATTTTATTTTTTCTTCAACTAGAAGCTCTTTCTCTCGCTCAAGATTTCAAAAAAAAAGAACTTGATTACAGTTGCCAAGTAACCCGTTAGATCCGCACAACATTCGAGCTTCAATTAAAGCCTTAGCCAAAAGCGTCCATGGTGATACAGTGTTTGGAGACTTACCACGTCCTAGATTTTCTACTCAGATCTGACTTACCGAATACGACGAGAGAAATACACGCAACACTTCTTAGTGTGTGCTTTTGATACAATATATCATAGTGTCTATCATCCGTCATTTTTTGTCTTTCATATAAAAGTTTACCTGTACAGATTTAGGATAGCCGTGGTTCTGTAGAAACGCAGAACGGTGCGTGCATATTTTGTAGTAGAAACTCAAGAGTATGCCTTAAAAAAAAAAAAAAAAAAAAAAAAAAACAAAAAAGAACTTTATACACCGTCTAAAGTTGGAAACTATACTTGTGCAGATATCAATAAAAACAGTTGTCTGAGAACAAAGATATTTGCAATAAGAACAAAGAAATTTACATAATTGCCTAAATATTGCTGCATAAATTAAAGAGAATTTGGCGCAACAATCTGGAATTTTATAAAGTTTATTCTGATACATATATGCTCACTCATCAATGTGTCATGCACTATATAGCAGACTGAATGTTTCATCGCAAGTCGTGTATAACTTGAGATGATTTGATGTTGACGCGTACGAATGTAGAGAGAATTGTTATCGATATATATTAACACGAGTAGAATCCAGGTTGCGCTACAATTATTTCGAGATATTATTCTACCTTTATTTCTCACGACATGCAGACGAGTATGAAACAACAAAGCATTTGCGGCTTATCTTGGATTCTGCTTTTAATCACGCTCCTATTTTATATTTACCGACGTCCGTGTGAATTGTTATATTTAGCATTATTATATTTTCTGTTGTGTGTGTGAAGATGGAAATGTGTTCGAGTCAAACGTTGGATATTAAATGCATGATGGGGCTTTAATTGACTTAGTTGAAAGTTAATCAACTTAAAATTGTTATTTCTTTACTCGAAAGTTGACGTATTTTTCCTCTTGCTGTGAAATGTGTAATTTTCGAAAAACTCGGGACTGAGTTACATGTGTGAGATATATACAGAACATTAATAGCGCGCGTCTATTGTGTCTAGTTACTGATAAAGCAGCAATTGTGTCAATTATGCATAAAGAGAAATGCTTTATAAAAATACAACATACAAAACGGAGAATGAGTGTAATATGCGATATATTACACACGAGTGATTATAATTACAAAAGAAGTATAAATTATACTTTCTTACACACATACATATATAAATATATAGAAATTAAGATGTAAAACAAATTATTATTATTATTTAAACGCTTTTTCTTCTTTTTTAATAAAACGTATTTAATGCGAGAGATGGTATCATCATCGTGCGAGACTATGTCTGCTTATTTGAGAAACGAGATATGTTATCGTTAATTTACTCTTTTTCGTGAGAAGCACTTGCAAGACAATATAATTGTGTAGAATTACATAACTTAAAAAAAAAAATTATTTTTACTTTTTATGAACATCTAATTTGCAGTGTGCAATATAATATTGATTACCTGTTATATTTTTATTTCTAACTTTTGATGCTTTATATGTATTATCAGAGAAATTTACCCATCATATATGATACTATTTGTCAGTCCAATAAACTAAATCGTGATATGACACTATGTATGTACGCAAGGTCTTTACATTTACTCGAAAGTAACTATACGTTACAGCATTAAACTAGCGGCTGCGTTATATATGCGTCGTCAATTTTGTTTTTTTTTGTTTTTGAGGTCTCAGCAGGAGTCTTTCCTTCTCACTCCTTAAAACTTTTTACTATTTTATTTACTATTATTTTACCATAAAACATTGCTTTTTATACATTATTTTTTTTATCTATATTTTGCTTTCTACTATAGAATATGTATACTTTTACACTAATGACATCATTATAATCGGTTAAAACGAAAATCTGTATATAATGACAATATGCTCAATAAAAAATCTTTTTGTGTTCTTGTAATCCGTGTATCTTTGTGTGTAAACTATTTTTGTTTAAGTTTTTTTTTTGAAAAATTGTTACAACAGATTCATGTAACAAATGCAGCAATTATGAAATTTATGTACACTATAAATTTCGTTTATACAAATAAATAAAGATACTGCAAAAAGTATCTGAAATAGTTTTATTACTGTCATTCAGAAAGTTCCGCAACAGGGAAGGAGTAATCGTGCGTATGAATTGTCACGTTTATTTATGCCAAAGCAATCTAGTATTTAATTCAGTTTGATTTAATCAATCTACATGATCAAAAAAGATTTATAAATTGATAGTATACGTAGCACACATTTATTATATATACTGTAGAAAATGACTACTGGATTGGAAGATTATCTTAAATAATTAAAAACCACAGAAATAGGCTGTTATCAAAATGTTTTTTTCCTTAATATTTATTGTACACAAATTTAAATATTCTTGAGAATAAGCTAAGAGTCAACTCTCATACGCGTATATATATATATATACACACACACATATTACATACACATTGCAGCTTTATTCTTTGCTGCGAGTTCCATTTGCGCTGCGGCTACAGTTTTCATGCCATCTTGTACAGCCGATAGATTGGCTTTCCACGATGCAAGTAGATCTCGCAACTGCATCCATTGAGGACGACCAAATGTTCTGTGCATCGTACTTGAAATCAATACCTTTCGCCCTGCCTGATCCATGCGCGCTCTCACAAGCTTAGTTTTCAAGACTAAAACGAGCACAAATAACACTGCTCATAATTTCATAAGATTTTTAAAAACATACAATTACTACTTCACACTTTTTCTAAGTAAAAAACATTGTCGAATGTTACGATAACTCAGTAAAAAACGTTTCTACTAAGCCAGTACTGATTCATTCGATTTACCCTGCGTAAAGTCAATCGCCACGTAAACAATGGAAATTGTTTTGCGTTTACAGAGGGAGTAATTGAATTTCTTGTCGCACAGATAAGAAAGTTAATTAAAAACAAAACAATAGAAAAATCAACGTACCATCAATGATAAAGCTTTCGACTTCAGATTCCGAAATCTGTAACTCCTCTTGTATTGTTTCGAAGGACATTTCAGGATTCGTTTCCGCGAGTTGCATGAAAGTTAAGAGTCTCATCTTCTTCATATTTTGCTCGTGGTTCAATCCTACGATGAAGAAATAGAGATAACGAAGATTGTTTAAAATTTCCACTGAATAGTCGTTATTTTTATATTAGATTGTGTGCATGTATACCAAGTTGATGCTCAACGAATTCTCTGTGATGCTGATAGAAATGCAAATACGCCGGTAGTTTATCTTGTACAAACACCAGCAATAAGTCGTGAATCAGTTCGCCTTCTAAAAATCTGACAGGTTTCAAAGCTAAAAGCGGATCCAATAAAAATGTATTTGGATCGCCTAACGCGGCCAATATGCAACGTTGCGCATCTTCTCTTGCTGCAGAAGCATTTTCTGCTGTATAGGTTCCTAATAGTTCCACCATGACAGCTGCCGCTTGTTCTCTAAACACAATATTAAAAACAAACCACTTCTGTATACAAATATATATATTACAGAGAACACTTGGCAAACATTTCTTCAGGTATTTTTTCTTGTATATATTTGAAGTACATACAAATTTTATTATAAACATAAGCTATAAAGAGAGTTGAAAATATGTAATCACCCTTGTTTGCAGCTTAAGAGCACTTCGTGCAGCAAGCGCAGTAATTTCTGCATTTGCTCGTTTGATGGAGGAAACGAAGCAAATTGTTGCTTCAACTGATCTATTCCACTGTATACAGCTTTTACCTGGTCGACATTACGAGCTATTTGCACCAAGTGATAATAAACATGATATCTCATTGGGGAATCATCAGCCAGGGATTGGAATAACAGCCATAAACTGTGAAATGTCATTTATACCATATAAAATCACTTGTATCAAGAAAAATTTAACAAAATGACATTAAATAGAAAAAAAAGTAATTTCTCTTACGCCTTCAGACACACCAATCCAAGCTTATATCCAGGTGCTTTCACAAGCTTCTCGCAAAATGCTAGAATCAAATTTTCTGCGCGTTCAGTGGGTATCTAAAGTATTAGCAAAATACAGAAACTGTCCTAATGTTTATTGTACATAGCAGAGTGTAAAATGTTGAATTTTACCATGATCATGATAGAAACAATGTCATTCAGTACAGTTTCTATTTCGCTTTCGTTTCCTTCTTTGAAACATGCCTCACACACTCCAATAATCTTATGCAAATCATCTTCTATACCTTTGGGAGATTTCTCTTCGCTAATTTCTGCACCGAGACTTTTAAAATATACTCTGAGCTCTTGTGCCTGTTAATGACAATAACAATTCGAAAATATATATTAAGACATTTCAATGTTCGTGCAAAAGATTCCGATCAAGAGGCACGACAGTACCGCGCCATAAGTTTACACGCAGCCAATCGTGACTCGCTCACGCGAGTCATACTGTTTGAAGCTTTGTTTAGATGTTACCGAAAGAACAAAACATTTTATTAAATAATGCATAATAATAATCAACTGTAGCGCAATTACTCTGTATTCTACGTGCCACTTTCTCTTTCCGACATCAATGACACTTGCAATCTTGCGAAAGAAAAGTGAAATGTAACGCGGAGTCTTGAGTTTGCAAATTTACCTGGTCGTCCAACGGCAATTCTATAAAAATCGGCGGAACTTGCATCTTGGGAAAAACGGTAATGAATGAACTCGAGTTCGAAGTTAAGAAAAAACTCTTTAAGAATAAGCGAAAAACTCGAAGGCAAAAATACTGGCAGAATACTCAACCGACGCTACGTCAAAGTATGTACGTGCACCAGCGATTCGAGGAACAGACACGTGTACCGAGGGCAAGAAAGGTTAGCTTTCTTACCAGTCGCCAGTGGAGCCAACAAGCGCTAACTAGCAACTGCTGTTTCTTAAGCCGGAAACACACGAGAAAACTTAAGCAATAAGAATCAAGCATTAGGAAAATCAATCACAAGCTGGCACTCTTTTGAACGAAGCATTACGTTTGTATGATTAGTACGAGTTGAATCTTTCGGAGCATTCAAATGAAACGTCAGTTTCAACCGGTCGAAAACGCTGACAATACTGGACAGTACTGAACAGCTGTCAACAGTTGTGTGACAGGTGTGTTTCGCGGAGATCATACATCGTTGGTTAATAAATAAATAAGTTTTTCACTCATTACACAGAAGAAATGGACGAAGTGGAGAGTCTGCGACGAAGAGTGGCGGAACTCGAAAAGCAACTACAGGAAGAGAAGTCTAAAGATGCGACGAGAGAAAAGATCGAACATATGTCAGCGGAGGTAGTGGATTCAAATCCGTACAGGTAAGCTTCGCTTAAACTTCTCTCACTGATTTTTTTTCATTGTTCTGAACATTAATATATTTTTCGTTCAAATAAATTTATTAAAATTGTTTGCAAATAAATTTTGCAGTATTTTTTTGTTTTGTTTTGTGTCAAAACAATGTCTCGTAATTTAATTTCTAATATTTCTTTTTTCTTAATTTCCAGCCGACTAATGGCGTTGAAACGTATGGGTATAGTTAAAAACTATGAAGATATACGACAATTATCGATAGCGATAGTTGGCGTTGGCGGTGTTGGCAGCGTGACAGCGGAAATGTTGACGAGGTGTGGCATCGGAAAGGTGAGAGAACAATACAACATTGTAATGTCACTTTAATTATGGACTTGCACATCCAACGAGCACTGCATGTGTTTCAGTTGATACTGTTCGATTACGACAGCGTAGAACTTGCAAATATGAACAGATTGTTTTTTCAACCGCATCAAGCAGGTCAGAGTAAAGTTGAGGCGGCAGCGAACACTCTGCGCTACATAAATCCAGATGTGGAAATCGAAATACGCAATTACAACATCACAACCGTTGATCATTTTCAAGATTTCATGAACACAATAAGGTATAAGAGATTTGATTTGAAATCGTTATTTAATTTAACGTGTATTTTATACAATTGAAGCACGTAAATGCATCAAACATTTTTGCAGCACATCCAGCTTGAAGAATGATCCGGTGGACTTGGTGTTGAGTTGCGTCGACAACTTTGAAGCTCGCATGGCGATCAATACCGCGTGTAACGAACTCAATCAGAAGTGGTTCGAAAGCGGCGTATCCGAGAATGCGGTGTCCGGCCACATTCAGTTTATCGTGCCCGGTGAAACGGCTTGTTTCGCGGTAAGCCCCCAATTACATTCTTCGACCAATTGACGCTTGCATAAAAATTTGTGTGCTTTGTAATTTGTGATTACAATTGATTTTTTCTTTTTAGTGCGCGCCGCCTCTGATTGTAGCGTCCAGTGTTGACGAGAAAACATTGAAACGCGAGGGGGTTTGCGCCGCGTCGTTACCCACCACTATGAGCATAGTGGCGGGTTTTTTGGTGCAGAACGCTTTGAAGCTTTTGCTGAACTTCGGACAAGTGTCTCATTACCTGGGCTACAACGCCATGGAAGATTTCTTCCCTAAAATGATCTTGAGACCGAATCCGAATTGCGACGACGCGTATTGCAGGCAAAGACAAAAGGAATATTCGGTGAAACCGAAGATTCAGGAAAAACCTGAGACCATCGAAGAGGAGAAAACTATAGTGCATGAGGATAATGAGTGGGGTGTGTATCGGATAATTATAAAATTTCTGCATTGTCGTTTGATTCTCGCGATTTGTGCATCTCTTGGAACATCTTTTTCTTTGCAGGGATTTCCTTGGTTGACGAACAAAGCGGAGAATCGGACGAAAAACCAGGATTATCGCATATCGGCGTACGACACGCCTACACCGTACCTAAGTCTGCACATGCAACCAGCTCAGAGACGGAACAAATTGTTCCCGAGTCTAAAGGACCAAGTTTGGAGGAATTAATGGCAGAAATGAAATCTATTTGAAAATATAAATTTAATATATAAATATATGATACATTCCCTCGTACATATTAAACTTCTGTTCTTTCTCTCTCTCTCTCTCTCTCAATCAATGTAAAAATTTATATACTTGACTGTACAAAATTCAGCCAGCTTTGCGAGAAGAGAAAGTACGTTTAAAATTGTTTTCATACGTTACGTTAACATTACGATTGTTATAATTAGATAAAAAGATTTTATATTTGAGAGATATATTTAATACGTATTTTTTTTACACCAATGTGTAGCATAAAAGTTTTTTTTAAATATATATTGATAGCACAGTTAAAAAAATTACAAAGTTATACGTCAAACTTTTCGAAGCAGATAGATGGTCCCTCTTCTTCATATTCTTCTCTTTTTATCACCAAATTGGAGAATGTCGCGTCTTGTGAAATTTGCTTTCCACCATACCATGCATAATTAATTGGACTGAAAGCAAGTAAAAATTCATTAACTGGTGATATTAGCACAAGAAACTGCACGTGTGAGACATAACATACTTTTGTGGTAGATGAACATTTATGGTGTATTCCGTCGAAGCCAAACTTCTAATTTCTTTGTAAATTCTATCTTTGAAGCCCGGAAACTTTGCATTGCCACCAGTGAGAATGATATTGGACAGAAAATGTGGCCACATCTCCTCGCTGCACGACTTTATGGAATCTAAGATAGCCTCGGGGATGCCCATTTGTCGGATGCCGACATCCGATGGGTGAAACAGTATTTCCGGTATTGCAAATCTCTCGTTACCCAAACGCAACGTTTGCTGCTCGTTGGACGGCTCCGGATCTTTTAGATAGCCACGTCGCAACGTCGTGTAATCTGGCAAAACGTAATCCTTGACAATGATGTTATTATCCAACTTGCACTTGGCTCGTTCCATGTCTTTGAAGAAGTCTTGAGACACGAAACAGCTGTCCTCCTTGACTTGATTTATCACATACGTCTCGTCCATAACGTGCAACTGACGGTAAGAGATTATCTCCTTTAGATGATTCGTAAGAAGCTTACCACCCACATCTATTCTTCGTATACCTTCTTTCACTTTCACGTCGTTAACATAAGGTACAATGTGAGTAAAACTATAACCGCTGTCCACCACTATGCAGCACTTCGCGGTAGGATGTTCCGCTCTGTAATTGTAACACGAGAGACTTGTCGCGTTCATCGCCAGCAGACTGTGACATTCGTATTCCTCGAAGAAGATCTCCGTCATGGCCTCCTGAATGCTCGGAAAGTTGAACAAAGGTTCGGTCACGATCACAGATGACTGGCTTAAATTAACCGAACAGGATTCTTTCGAAAATATGTAATCCCACACCGTTTTCTGAACGTCCCAATTCACCAGATAACCTTTCTGAAAGGGTAAAAGATAAAACAATCCGGATGCGTCTCTGCATTCCTCAATTTGATTCCCTATGAAAGGTCTGCGACGTTCGCTCTTCGCTTTCATTATACAGTTCGGCACTAATCTGCAAGATTTTTAACAATTGTAAACAATAAACACATCATTGACTGTGTACACACACGTGCATTGTGTTTTGACGTATACTTACTTGGGTGTTTCATTGGCTAAACCGACCTTTGCCGTGTTGGCTCCGTTGTCGAGTATAAAAACGGAATTGCTCATTTTTCTTTACAAGCTATTATAAATAATGAATTAAGAACGCTGTTTGAATGTTCGATTGAAAATCGAGTCGAATCGAGTTTTGTTGTCAACCGGCGTGTTCATCCAATGACTGCGTTTGTTTACCAGGAGTCGGCGTAATCGACCAATCGCATTGATCAGTCATTTGAATAATTTAGCAGGGACGTTTCGTGTGAGTTTGCCTCATATAGGCAAACCAAACCATAAAAAAATATTAAGAGAGGGAGAGACAGTGTGTGAATAGCCTTTATTTAGGCTACGATAATTTACCGTTTTTTTTATTTAACAAAAGATCTCTATTATAACATTATCATGTTTTTTTACTTATATATGTTTAAAAATAAAAATTTCTAATGCTTCTAAAAGAGAAGAGTTGAAATATATAAAGTGCACGCTTCACACACAAGATGATGAAATAAAACAAAATTATATAAACATATAAAAGGACGATTTATTTCTTTATTTATTTATGTATAAATATATAACAATTTTGTAATTTTGTATTTAGTCTTTTTCAGATTATTGTTCAGTCATTCTGCTTTTATTTTCTAACGCTAACTAAATAACAATTTCTACGTCCGTTGTTCGCAGCTGAACTTGAAATGTAAAATTGCCTTACTTATATATATACTATACATGTAACATAAGACGCATATACAAAATAAGATGATCTTAAATATGTAATATCCGATTATGAATGTTACTCTGGTAAAGGAAGTGGTTTTTGGTTTTTTATTTGGTTTTATTTTTTTTTTATATTTTACTGCTTGAAGATGCTACTGATGACAAGCGCTTTGCTTTAAAATGTTTTATCGAAATGTACATGCCATGCAATGTTTTCAAAAGTGTTCCTACTTTTCTTTTTTTTAATATACGGGTTTGCCTTGCTGATTATTATTCTTTAATTTGAGTTTTCTTTGCCAACTAATATTCTTTTTATCATCATCTACAACCTTTTCATCGTCTTCTACAACTGATTCGGGCCTTGTTTGGTTATTACTGACAGTACTGAAAATCTATAGATTCACGTTACGTATACTATAGGTTTTTCAGTTACTTCAGTAATAACTTACCAGGGCCTCGGTCTTGTCTTTATTCTCATTCTCATCCTCGTCCTCGTCTTCGTCCTCGTCCTCGTCCTCGTCCTGGTCCATGTCCTCGTTCTCATTCTCGTCCTCACTTCCATTCTCATCGTCCTTATCTTTATTCTCAACTTTGTTCGGATCTTCGTCATCATTCTCGTCCTCATCCTCACTTCTATTCTCATCGTCCTTATCTTTATTCCCGTTCTCAATTTGATTACCATAAATTTTCTTGTCTGTTTCACAGTCAAATTTACTATTATAACTTTTAATTAAATCACAATTATTATTGTAAGCATAATCATTATTATCGCCATTATTATACCATCTTTAACATCATCATGCAGGAGCTGTTTTGCATCCGTCATTTTGTCATACGTTAGTACAACATTTCCAATCAAATGTACATGAGATTTGCCATTGCAAAAAAGGCTTACTTTTGTACTTCCCTTTGGAATCCGTACGTTCAGTGGTACTTGCCAAACCGAGTTCCTGTTTAAAGTGCAAAGCAACAAATTGCAACGATTGTGCTGTAGTATTACTTGCACAGATCCATTGTCTGCAATATAAGAGAAGATTTTTTTAATGAGAGAGAAAAAATATCTCTCTTTTTTTTCTAATACGTATCATAAAGCGCGCTTAAATGTGTTTACATTGTAATCTTAATAAAGAATTCCGCAACGTTTCACTCTTAAGACTTTAACGTTCCATATACAATATTTTAACAACTTTCTATAGAACAGTATTTAAATACACGTATGCATGTATTTATAGTTATGTATGTATCGACACATGTTAATTGTCATGTGCAGTACATAATACACGCGAATAACTCATATAAAAACGGGAGGATCGAGTTCTTGAAAGTAATCTCAAATGACAAAATTTAATTTATATATATATATATATATACCAGCCATCGTAGTGTCCAAAGCTGCGTTAGTTATAAAGAGAGTGTTTAACATTTTGTGCTGTGTGTATAGCTTTCTCGGTTCCAGTATTAGTCCTGCGATAAATGCGGCGATATATAAATTAAAAATATGCATGACTCGCAACGCAACATATATTATAGTGATAAAACGTTTCGTTTCGAAATGTTTTCTTCCGACAAGCTCGTGATGCTATTATATTGAAGAATACCTTATATGTTTTTATATTATTACAAGTTCTCGTTGTAAGACAACACATTAAAAAAAAATCTTACCCCAGATCTCGGTTTGTATGTCCATCTTTCACTTATTTTCAACAAATACCACTGAACTTTGAGCACGTGTTGCGAACGAAAATTGCGTTCGTTGCGATCGTTTAAAATTCGTCCTTGTTAACATCCGTGTCCTCTGCGATTTGAAATGTACACACAGAATGCGACACATGTTTCTCTGACACGTGGATTCGGGCTGCTCACGGGAAAAGCTTTTGAATTATGATTGGACAGGCGAGAGTGATATGAGCCTATTATTACAGATTGCGTAGTTCCAGTGTGAAGAAAACGACATCCGACTTCTTGATGTTCCGCGTTCTATCGTTCTACGTTTAAATTATTTGAATTAATCACAACAGGCTGTGTTTGTCAATAAGACAAAACTTAGTTTTACTTAGTTTTAGATTAAAACGAACAACCATCGTTGATATTCCTGTTTCTGAGTTCAGCGGCGTTTGTTGTAAAGAAGAAAAAGCTCGATATGGTTTGGGGTAAGAATTTTTTTCAAAATTATTGCCTTGTAACGAATTTTTATACATTTATATGTAATAATTTATCTTCAAAAGACTGATTTGCAAGCTCGGTAAATACTAGAAAACGAAACATCGAGTATTTATCGACAAGAAAATTTTTAAATAAGAAATCATGAAAACGTTAAATTATTATTTTAAGATATTAATTGTATATTAATTGTGTATCTTACAAACAGGACTAATACTACAACCGAAGTTATACTATTCAGAACACGTGTCCACAACGTACAAAATAACCGGTGCAGCTTTGGCCATTACGAATGCTGGTAGGTCTTAGACATTCTAAAATTTTGAAACTTTTTTATTTTAATTATTACGTTATACATATATGACAGACATATATATTTGTCGTATTACAAAAAAATATAATATTGAGATGCGGCATTAGAGAAAGAAAGAATGTAAAATATTTTTTTCTGAGAAAATCTTATTTCTTATATTGTAGATGATCAACCTGTGAAAGTAATGTTGAGGTTCAACAGTACAGACTTCTTGCTTTGTACATTGCAAAGAAACTTGATACAACAAGCACCACTGAACGTAAAGATTAAAAAAGGACTTTACATAAAGCTTTTTATATATGGCAACAGTCCTGTACATTTGATAGGAAATATATTGCCAGGTAAGATGATCACGCGAAAAAGAAACTTCAGAATCACTTAAAAAACTATACATTACAGAAGAAACCCACTATGTTGACCAATCAGATCAGCGCCATCATTCTAAAAGAGGTATATATTATGTTAAATATCTCTAATGAATGTTGAAAATATCACTTTTGAATATTCCAGATCCATTACGAAAGAGTCGACAGACTCGCCAGCCTAAAGATTCTAAAAAAGAATCCCATCATATATCTAGCGATTCTAGTTTATTTAATGATGAAGATAAAAATTCAGATGAAGATGAATACAAACTTATGCAAGAAAATAAACGTCTTTTCCATAAACTTCTCAAAGATATTACGCATAGAGGAAAGTCCGGATCTCGTGCATCCAAAAAAAATGGAACTGAAAATCTTGTTTTTTAAAAATAAATGCAAAAATTGGCAAAAAATGTGAGGAACATGAACAATTTCAAGTGATTATAATAGTCAAAGTGCAAACTACAGCACAATGAGATGAAAGAAAGATTATAATTATATAAGATCAAATACTTCCTAAAAAATGTAGCATTGCAGAAAGATGATCATATTTTTATAAATACATGTAAACTCTTTTGATATTTATAATAATTTGATTTTATTATATTATTTTGTAGAAGTATAGTGAGTACATATATGCGTACTTAAACGTTGTAATTATGTCATTAGTTTTAAATTAAATATATGTTAATATGTTATATAGTGACAAAATGTGCTAGATCTGTTCTATTTTGTTCAGTATTAAAGAATGTTATTTTGATAAATTTTGGAATGATAATATATTTTTTTCTATAAGCACTATGACTGATTTACACATAATCCTGATATTCCATAAATCCTAATATTAATTGCTTTCTACAAGTGATACAAAGAACTTTACAGTTGATTAATTGGAACAAGAAAGATATACATTCTCCCTAAATTATCTTCAATCTGTACAGTTCAATGAAACAATAACTGCCTCTATATGTTCTGTAAAAACTCTGTTCAAATACATAAATATTTGTAAAACAGCTGCTGTCATTTTGCAATCTATCTGTTTTTAAACCGACCTTTGGTATATTACATATGTATACATATAGAATTCATAAAAGTGTCATAAAACTTCTAAAAATAAAATGTTGGAATAATATGTATTTAAATACACACTTGATAACCAGTTTTCAATCACTTTTCTTTACAGCATCTTGATTATTCTTCCAAGCTAAGGTACATATGCCGTTTTTGCATTCCTTTACTAGCTCCGGACATGATTGATCTCCTTTAGTCTCCTTTTCTTTATCTCTTCCCATCTGCCACCACTTTATCAGTAATGGTTGTATGAGAAATCTCCATATTATTAAAAATATAGGAACAGCAACGCATGGCACGCAGACCATTCTTGTTGTGAAAGTTATTTTATGATCTAAAGAAACATTTATAAACATTATTTACACCTTAGAGAAATATAAACACACTGTTTATGACAAGAAAACAGAAAAAATTATTTTCCGCATAAATTGACAGTAACGATTTTAATTTTCATCTATCGAGTTTTGTTCATATACACAATTTTTTATTACACAATATTTACATTACTTCTCACCTTAGAAAGTTGATGCAATGCTGTATAAAAAGTTAACCTGAACAAAGCCGTAAATATGGAACTTCGTATGCTATTGTCAATGCCTCGACGTTTTTGACAGAATACAGAATGTGAAAAACTATCGATCTCTAAATTTCGATTATAAATAATTGTTCTGGCGTATCTTATCAGCGATATTTGTCGATGATCGATTTAAGACCTGTCACCTGTCACAATTTCGCTGTCTTATGTTTCCAGCCTGTTTCGACGTCAACGCCCCGCAACGAACGCGAATGAAATTGGACTAGCATACGCACGCGCAAATTATTAGGTAAGAGATAAAACAAAACAAAACATTACGTTTAGATTTATAATGTACCCGTTTTACAGTGACGTATATTTACATATATACTTTCTTCTGTTTAAGCTTAAAACATTTAAAACGTGCATTCAGTATGTTCAGCGAAATATGAATAAAGGGCATGGTCACAGCCATATATATTGAATCGTAGAGAATATCTTTTCTCTCCTATTACAAATTTTGTTGCTTAAATATATACTTGGCATCCACAAAATACCCGCGTTGAAGAGACTACACGAAGATAGACTGTCGCAGAACACTCTTGCAGAAATTTCATTACAGGTATGGCCTAAGATAATACATATTTTAGAATATTGAAATCACCATTAAGAAGAATAGTGCCGGACACACCAGTAGTAAGTTTCTATTAAGGTAGTT
>QVOB01020565.1:0-11017 GCA_014839585.1 Pseudomyrmex concolor | reverse complement strand
TTAGCCAGGCGCACATCAGTGATTGGCGACGTGTGACGTTTTGTGTCGAATGTGTCGACTGTGTCTCCTAAAAGGAAAGCAGCCAATAAAAGTAAAAATAAGAAGTTGATTCGTTATATGTCCAGCAATTTATCATCAGAAGAATTCTCAACGACAGAACGCATGGAATATACTAGTGATAAGATGTAACACTCGATAACAAACATTATTATTATTGTTTATTATTATTATTTTTTTTGTTTTATCTCTTTTGTATATAAACAAAGTCACGCTATACGTGTAACAAGAGATGTAAATGATTTTACACATAAAGTTCCACATTTATTATATTATTGAAGCATTATGATCCAACTTCATATAAAAAAACATTTACATTTCTGCTATGATGTTTTAATACTATTGTAATATATAGATTCTTTCTATAAAATCGTAATAAAATCTACATTTCTTTCTTAAGATGATGTCATCGCTTCTAATAATCTGGACATTTGATTGTTAATAGGCAGGTACAGAAACTTGAAAATAAAAATATTAATATTCTGCATAAGTTTTGTCCATTATTTCACTTGCTGTCAAAGGAGTTTGTTTCAAAATTATACATGATTCAGATATGTGGTAATTTTAATTTCTTAGTTTTTTTTTTTTTTGCTATTTTAAAGAATGATGTTACTTACAGTTTTGCATTTATAACAGGTGGAACTTTAGATGGAGCTTTGTTAATGACAACAGATCTAATGACATATGGATTAGGTAATAATCAAAATGGTCAATTATAGGAATAGGACATATGACTGCAACACTACAGCCTGTATTAATTGGAATTTTAAATGGGAAAAAAATTAAAAAGTTGATTTATTTGAGCGGACCTATTGTTTTTGCCCTTACTGAAGAAGGACAGGTATGCACATGTTTCTCTTATGTTTTTTAAATTCTAAATTTATATACATTACTATGGAAGCCTAATGTTATTTTACAGCAACATAGAAATCTACTGTGCTATTTTTTTCTTATTTGTTTTTAGTTTTACACACAAAGTGTAACTTTGATATTTAATATTGATATTATTCAACAATAAAAGTGTAGCCCTCGTGAAAATGTTAAAAATAAATAAATGAAAGGCCGATACAAAAGATATTTCTTTCTTGATGCCAAACGTTTCGACTCTTGAATTGAGTCTTTCTCAGTGGCTTGAACAATTCTATATATAATAAAATTAAAATTCTAATTTATATAGAACCATGTAATACTATGTTCATTGTGTCGTAGGATGACTCTCTCTCTCTCTCTGTGTATCTTCCGCAGAAAGTCCACATCCATAACAACAGGCACAAACAATAAATATCTTAAGAAAAACAAAGTACTGACAGGTCACTGTCTTGGTTACTGACTTTGTTTTTCTTTTCTTTATTCTGTATCCTTTACATTTAGTATTTTTTGAGATAAATACTACTATGATTATTAAAAAAAAGTGAGCAATAAAACTTACTAATTTTGATTGACCTAAAGATTAAGTAGTTGTTTTAAATTACAAGAGTTTTTTTATTTGTTTTATATTGCGCTCTCTTAATTCTTAATAGCGAAAAAAGTTTGTTTTATTTCAGTTTTCTTTACTTAATGATTATATATCTCTCTGGTTCAATGATTATTACGGAAAAAATAATGTACAAATATAAAGTTCTTTCCTTTTTCTAACTCGCATGATTAAAGCCATAGTGTATACTTTAATGTTTCATACGAACTTTATGTGAGATAATATAGTTTCTTAATTCCCACTTCCGAACTTCAGAAAGTGGATAAAAGTTATAAAGTATGTCCAATAAAAATATCGCATGATTAATAACAATATGGATTAATTACAAAACTAGAATTTTTAAGAACAAAAAATTTTTATATATTTAGTAAAAATACCAAAGACAAAAATAATTTATATATTTAGTAAAAATATATTTTTTATGTAACAAACTTATACAAATCTTATAAAATAAATTTAAGACATGTTTTAAACAAAGTAATAGTGTGTCTTTGTGAGCACACTGACTTGCACTTAATATATATACTCATTAGTATTAAGTCATTCTGAAAAAGAGAAAAAAGAGCTTGTTTTTATATAACGTATAGTTTTGTACTTCATCTTATTAGTATGCAGTGTATTTTAGCTGAAAAAATAATACATAAGAAAAGAACTATTTTCTTTTCGTGAAATAATGCTAATAAAGTGTGCAGTAGTTAGTATATACAGTGTATAATATAATAACGTGAAAAAACATATTTAAATTTTTTTATAGAAGTTTTGTGTAGCATATATAATATATACTATCAATTGTTTATGATATACATATGTACTTGTAATTTTTTTTTTTTTTTTTGAAAGATATATTCATGGGGATCCAATGAGAACAACATATTAGGTCTTGAAGAACAAGTTAGAAAAGTATGTGTACCTAGTCTTATAACTAGTTTAAGAAAGGAGTGCATCATAGACGTTGCAGCCAGCGTAAATCATGCTGTTGCACTTACTGAGAGTGGAAAAGTAAGTGCTATGACAGATTCATGATAATAATTTTATGAATAAACTAAATTGTGAGTAGGAAGAGAAAGCCAATGGGAGCATAAAACACAGTTGGTGTGACGTATTGCGAATATTTCAGTTTATTGCTCTTAAATGAATTCAAATGTAAATGTGTCACATTACCATTTGTGTTATATCCATTAGTTAGTCTTCTCTTTTTGTCCAATTTGAAATTTTGAAACAATTTATGCAACACTTAGTTTAAAGTGTTTTTAATTAAGCAAACATTTTAGGTATATTTATGGGGACGTTTGTTCTATTATGAGAAATCTTGTAAAACAGTTTATCAAAAATCGATTATTACTAATGTACAACTAGTTTATAATGACGTGTCTGAACATATCAAGCATATCTGCTGTGGTAACTACTTTACTATTGCTGTGACAAAAAAAGGTGTATATGGTGTAGGTGACAATTCTAACTATCAGCTAGGAATAAATAGCAATTCACTCTTGGTGAGTGAGATCTTACCTCAACTAAAATTTAAACTACTCTTTTGCAATGACAAAATAGGTAAGTTGTTCTTACATATCCATTACTATAATCTGTAATATTTTCAATCAAAGTAATATTCGATCAAAAAATATATTGACATAAGCAATTGCACAATAATATAGTTAAAGTAGTATGTGGTTCGAGTCACGTAATGGCACTTGATGCCGAGGGAAATCTATATGTTTGGGGTAGTAATGAATACGGACAATTAGGAGAAAACAAGTCTACAGCTAAGGTATTACATGGCATATATAATATCATTTATCGCATTTGTTTGAAAACGAGAAATAAAAATAAAAACTTGTTTGCATAGTCAATATGTAAAATGCTGAATGAGCCTGAAATGGGAAAAATAGTAAATATCGCTGCTCTGTCACACAAAAACATAAGCGTCGCTCTCAACGATAAAGGATGTGTTTATGTATGGGGTTTTTACCTCGGTCTAATTCTTGATTCTCCAATAGAAATACACGTTTCTGATATGTACGAAATTTTTGGATGTGAGTTGCCGTATGTTATTCGCACATCAATATTGCATTCTGATAATACTGAAGACACGGATAAAATATCGGAGATCATTCAAAACATAGAAACTATGTTTGATAATTCTGTATGTATTTCATTTTTGTCTTATATCCTTATGGTCTAGCAGTCGCCAAGACTGTCGATATATATGTAAAACACACTCAAAGATTTTAATGTTAAAACAAACAAAATTGCTTGTCAAACATTTATTACATATTTTATTTAACAGTGGTATGTTTACATATACGCACGCAATGTAAAAGTAAATATTTTTAAACATCGCACGATAAATATTGTTTTATTAGTGATTACTATTTTTTCTTTTTGAAATAGTCGATAAGCGATTTAACAATACGAGTGCAAGACCAACCTATTCACGTTCACAAAGTTATCTTAAATATTCGCAGTAAGTATTTTAGAAACAAGTTTCAACAAACAGAATGGAAGACGAGTAACTAAAGGTAAGCGATTGCAAAAAAAATATGAATATTGTAATGTTCTATTAGTTTTCAAGATTTTTTTTACATGTCGATGTTTTTTCCATAGTGTCATCGAACACGATGAGTTTTCTTACGACATTTATAAATGCTTTTTGAAGTATTTATATACTGGCAAAATCGATTTACCTGTAGAGAGAATATTAGGTAGATGTTTTTTACATATATATATATATTTTGTGATTATTGTTGCTTGTCTATCTCATTGAACGTTCTAGTATTAAAACAACAATTCTTTTGGTTATATAGAATTATTAGCCTTAGCTGATACATATAAGGAAACTGAACTTATTGATTGTTGTATTCAAATTTTAAAGAATGAGTGTATCAAAGAAAATAGCGATAATTTTGTGACGATGATATTAAATACAATACGAAGGTAAGTGGTACAAATATATGTAATATTTTTGGTAATGTGCTGTTATTAAATGGTGTTTGTGTATGTAATGAAAGCATATATCAAATCTTCTCTCTTTAGCACTAGAGCGCAAAATGTACTTCCTCATTAGCTTACTCTACCTCTATCCTGAGGTTTTTTGGCATGCGGTTTTTTTTGGAATATGATTGCTAGCCGCACGCTCTCAATCTGGAAAAGCCAGACTTTTTTAGTTTTAGTTTTATTGGATATACAATTTTTAAGTAGAATTCAAACATGCTAATACTGACTATTGATATTGTAGATTATGTATGCAAAACTTATTGTCCGATATCGTTTGTCTTTCACAATATGCTGAAAGAATTATGGTAGGCAGATTCGATCTTCAGGTTTGCACAAAACTCTTGTATTAAAGCTACGATATCAATAGACAAGTATAATTTCAAATAAGTTGCATAATTAGTAAGAGTTAAAGAACTCGTACTTCCAAGTTGTTTTTACTAATACTTCTGTGAAACAAGTAAGTAGTTTTGAACCGAATAAGATCAAAGAATTTTTTTTTAATGCGCGTAATGAATTTTGATATTTCAGAGAATCTGTTTGGTTTATCATTTATGTATTATTTTTTGTTTGTATAATAGCGTGCTAAGGCTGCGTTCGAGGAGCGCGCTATCAACATGTTATTGCGTCGTTCTGTTTTATATCTACTTAGCGATAAAGATAAGATAATGAAATATGTCAGATAGCGCGCTTCCTGAATGTAGCCAATGAGTGCGGTCAAGATTCGCTGCAAATGTTTTGACACATCGTTCTATCTTTATTTTACATTTAACGAGAAATAAAGATAAACAATGCTTCAAAACATTTGCAGCGAGACTTTGACCGCACCCTAAGGGTAAGTTCCACTTGCCGTTCGCAATGCTCATGGAACCATTTCATCCTTGTTTGGAACCATTTCATCCTTTTCTTTTCATCGAAAGTTACACAGATATAATAGATAACGCTCACGAGCGTTGCGATCGGCAAGTAGAACTTGCCGCAAGTCGTAGTGATAGATGATTCGTTAATTTTACATAACAATTGTTCTTTTGGTAACCCTGCGCGTGCACGCGCATTGTGTCGATACATGCGTTTTCAAAGCGTTTCTTGTTCACGCGCGCATATTTAATAGTAAGGAGTAATATCAAGGATTATATTTTTTGAAATAAATATTAGTTTTCATAGTGTCCAACTAGAAGAATATTCTTTATAGACATATAGATTACATAATAAACATATATTACATAATAGACATATATTTGGATATTTTACACATAAATGACACATAATTGATATGATGTGATTTTCTCAAAGAAAGACACAATAAAATATATTTTTTAATTTTTATATATGGTAGAAACAGAAATAAAAAACAGTAAGCAAGTTTACAATCAAAAATATGTACCTAACGTATATAAATGTTTACTTATAGTATAAGTTTCGCAAATGCACTGGTTTTCAAGGCCACGTATGAAATGATTCTAGTGTTATAATTGGTTTTACTTATTATAATAAGGTATCGACTATTGCCTCTAATTATAATAATCTTATTTAAGTGTTGTATTTTACTCTACAATCACTTTTATTTTATCTCAAATTTATAAGAATTTTCGCATTTGCTTACTTTCAAGCGAGCAATGATTTGATTGCTTATTTTTTGTTCTGCTCTCAATTGCTACTTTCAATTTACTACTACACAAAAATATCAATTTTGTAAGTTATATGAAAAATGCTAAATAAACTGTTAAAAAACTAATAATAACGTGATATTTGATTTTTACTACTATATGATAAAGACCAAGACTCTTTTTTGCTATCTCTTATACATAAGTGAAAAATTTGTGCCTGGAAAATTTTCGGTCAGTATATTTTCCTGAATATTTTATTTTCTTTTTTTCAATCTATACTCCATAGCTTCTAGAGAAAAAGCACATTTATTGTAATTGTGTGTCTATCTTTACGAAAAAGAACTACTGTGTGATTATTACACGCGGCCATGTGACTAATATGGCGGCTGTGTAATCATCCTCCATGATATCGGCCATATGATTGGCTGCATTGCGTGGAACAATTTTAAGTTTTTAAAAAATACATTTTAACGTAACTGCGTAAAATGTGTGGTCTTTTATTAATTCGTATTTATATTCATTACTTGATAATTTATATTCTCAGGACCATGTTAATCGTGATATACGTTACACTTGTGTATATATGTAATATTATATGCGATGTCTTCCCAAAACTTCGATAATTATATTAAAGACAGATTCTTGAAAATAAAGAGTCGTGCGCAGATAATCGCAAATAAAACCTTTATTGCTAACAATAAGATTGTTAGCAATCTTATTGCTATGTAATATTGCTATGTAACAAACAGGGATGTTTGATACAAAGCGTGCGTTCACGCAGCTTTGGTCAATATTCTTAGAAATATATAAACACTTTTCATCTTTACATTCGTTCGTTATAATTGCTACATGAAATCGATTGCAGCTTAGATCCTCCCAAGATGGGACTTGCGGCCCAATATTCGAACTTGAGCATCCCGTTGCACGCCGCTCCATATTCTCCTTTTTTATTCACCGTAATTACCGCGCCAAAAAATTTAGGATAATGCTGAGCAATTCTGTTAATCGCCTTTCTGGCGGCTGCATTTGGCTCCGCTCCGTTACGCATTTCCTCCACCGCCAAGAAGCTACACATATATATTCAATTTTGTTAAAATAATTCTAAATACTGTCGCATATACATATAAAATAAGATATGTGCTAAAAAGCTTTGAATGAACGGACCTTGGGAGAAAGCGCATCATGATATCTCCGTCACCAGTACCGGCTGCCGCACCAGCCTCTTGATCGGCATACGCGCCAGCCCCGGGAATTGGCGAATCCCCGATGCGGCCCGGTATCTTGTGATTGGCGCCGTTTGTCGACGTGCCGGCCGCAATACGACCTCGCGAATCTATCGCAAGCATTCCGATCGTATCGTGATTTTCTTCACATCCAGTTATCTCATTTCGCATTTCGTTATCACTGTTCTCTTCCACATTCTTCGGACGATAAGGCCCGCAGCTTGTTGTCGGATTTGGTACGACATTCTGAGACCAATAGAAATGTCGATAATTATACATTAATGGAAATAATTACAAAAATTAGAGTTCGCAAGCCTCTTTCAATCGGTGTACCTTCCAAAAATTTGGTTGGCACTTATTCGCCTTCCATTGCACCCACATTTGCTTGGACTCATTTGTCTGAAGGGATTCTTTCTTGAAACCCATGTTCACGGCGAAATCCGAGGCCAAGTCTCCGCCCAATAGGGAATGCTGAGTGTTCTCCAGCACTTTGCGAGCGACTGAAACGGCGCTCTTTACGTTCCGCAGTCCTCCTACTGCGCCCACATCCATCGCAAATCTGTTGAAAAAATCAAATTTCTTGAATGACAGACAATTACATCAACAACAGGTTGTTTGAAGGAAAAATAAAGAGTTGTAACTTGTGTGTTTTATTACCCATCCATAATCATTGCATCCAATGCGGTTTCTCCAGCTTCGTCTGGACTACCACCAAATCCCACTGTCTTCCTGCATTGCTGTTCTTCGCACAGAGAGCATCCTTCTTCTATCGCATCCACAGCACTTTTCTTTTGATTATTTATCACATCCCAGGCTATAGAACAGAATATTTTTATTCAGCTAAGAAATCTTGTTAGATCTAAGTTAGATCTGAATAGATTTAATATAGATTTGAGTAGATCTAAAGCAGATGTAATCCAGAAAAAATGGATTAGATCTAATTTAAATCTAACGAGAAAAAAATGGAAAATTAGATCCAAAATAAATCTAAATAGATATAAAGTAGGTCTAAATAGATACAAGAGATATTTAAATAGATCTATGTAAATTTACATTTTATTTATTTTTAGATCTACTTTATATCTACTCAGATCACTTCAGATCTGCTTAGATTTAAGTAGAGCTGAGTAGATCTTATATAGTAGATCTAAGTAGATATAAAGTATATAGATCTAAGAATAAATAAAATGTAAATTTATATAGATCTATTTAAATATCTTTTGTATCTATTTAGATCTAAGTAGATCTACTTTTTCATTTTTTTTATCTTGTTAGATTTAAATTAGATCTACTTAGATTTAGTCCATTTTTTGGGGGGAATTCGGAGTGACATAGATTTTAGTAGATGATAGTGTGAATACTGACATCTCTTTCATTAAATAAAACAAACAATAAAAGATAAACAGCCAAATATCAGCAAATCAGATATTAAATAAGATAATGATGCAGAATTGTTACATAGGAAGTTTCTCGTACAAAAAAAAAACAAAAAAAACTTGAAAACTGATGTACCTTTCTCTGTTGCGGATTTATACGGCCAAGTGATCACTATCACGGGAAAGTTATTATTGAAAGTATTAACATCATTTTGCTCCTCGCTCGCGTGAGTTAGCAAGCAATTAGTTCCGAAGAGCAGCCAGATCCTTACAAAGGAAGCGAACTTCATGTTTCGCCGGCAAAGTTTCTGGAAATAACAAAACGCTACGTATTATAACGTGCACTTTGTATGAAAAAAATTGAAGGAAATATATATATCTGATATATTTTTTTTATAAATGTTTCACGTGATACCAAAAAGATAAAGAAAGAACTCAAGTAGATTTCTCTCTCTTCACCAACGCGTGACAATTTGCTGTTGCTAACTCGCAATGAAGGAATTTCCGTGCGCTAATCTTATCTCGAGCAATTGTTACATATTGTTCTCGGATAGATATTTGTAGTTCAATTGTATGGATTGTCATAATCGCGACCAATGATTTGCAGCGGGTTCATCGAACCGTGTAATCGTATAAAACACATATTCGATTTTTGCGATGTTTGATCTACACAAAAACAAAACAACACAATACGCGCATGCGCGTACGTGCAAAATACAAATAAACGTAGAATGAATAAAAAATTGTCCGCGTTATTGGTTTTCTGTTATTTAATCGTTTGATTTCAAGCATGCGACGAATCGAAATATCGTGTTGTTAATTATATGCGTATTATATATATAATTAATTAGTCACATGTAATTAGAAGGAAACATATATACCTGATTGAGTATAGCTTCCCAGATAGCCAACTGTGTGCAAGTTATATTAGCAACTTGCCACAAATATGGTTATAAGTTTTCAGCAATACAACAAAAGGGAGTATTCTCTTTTCAGTACGTTTTTGCCAGTTTTCAAAAATATAATAACAGCAAGTTTCCAACAACTTATCGGCAATAACTTTATATTCACTTTCATTTAACTTGATGAATGAAAATCATTGTTCACATATTGCTGACTTATTGCCATAATAAACATTGGCTACAAGTGTTTTACGGTTGCACGACAATAAAACTCAGCATGTTGATACTGAAGTGATAACTATACATTTTCGTCGCATTAAATAAAATCAACATAACAGCAATTGGCGAACAACTAATCTATATATAATGATTTGCTTTATATTGAGTTTTCACGTTTTTGGTTAACTGGGTTATTTTGAGTAGTTTGAAAAATAAGGGTCACTCGTATTTGAAAAACGCACATTTAATTTTAATTTACGTACATAACGTTTGCGTCGTTGAAATGTACATTTCGCAGATGTAAAAGAATTTTATTCAGACACGCACGACCGACGACATGTGAGCACATGTCGTCGTGTGACATGTGCGGCTCCGAGTTTTTTGACTCCGTTCGACGACAAAAAGCAGATCGAAACAGCTGACAATATATTTCGTATTATGTGTGCGAGATAGTGATTGTTTTTCAGGATTGTAAAATAGGAAAAAGGACAGGTGATCCTTCGTGATAGATCGTGCAATAAAATTGCGCGCGACAACGATATTTTTGATACTGACCCTTATTCGCACCACGTCCGTTTCATAACCTCAAAATCTCGCTTCCAAACGCACAAAAAATGTCATTTAAACAAGATCTGAGGCTGCTCGTGAAGCCGTACTACTTGATAAACATTTTTCTCAGTTTCTCTTATATTCTGTCGAAGCGTGTTCCCGTAGTCTGTAATTATATATTTGCTCAAGACGACTGCGAACTCGATGGGGTAACTACAAATTTTCATCAAACAACATGAAGCCAACTACTGATAACTTTGTATCTCTTATAAATAAACGTTTGTACTTTTCTTTTTTTAGAGAGAAACAGAAATTCTCTTTTTTCTTATGATCGTTATCATGATAAGGACGAGAAAAACTGGTAGTGTAACAATGATAAATTATTTGACATCCAGCTTTGTGTATACAAAAGTGGCAAACTTGATTCTCTGGTTTTACGCGGATGTGAGACTAGGCATTCTCTTCGCATTTGTTTTTATATGTAGGAAAACAATGAAAATATACCAATATCTGTGTATTGATATAAATATAGTAGAACTTCGATAACTCGAATCGCAAGGGAAAGGATAAAAAATGCGAATTATAGAGGTTTCGTCTTATTGAAGTTTTCGAGTAACAG
>QVOB01020558.1:0-45331 GCA_014839585.1 Pseudomyrmex concolor | reverse complement strand
AATCAAGAATTGAACAAAAGCGTCATTTGGAAAGAAAAGCTCGTTTTCAAGAGAAAACTTGTGACAGAGATTGATTGATGTGTTTTTTCATTCTCTTCAACAAAAAAAAAAAAGACCGAAAGACTGCGTAACGAAATTTTTCGGACGATAAAGCTCTCTGCCTACCTTCCAGCCCATGTTCTCGAAAAAAGTGCACAGTCTGGTCTGTCCTGTTGTTTTGCCTCCGCATGGTCCTGCAACATAGAGAGATAGCGATTTAAATTCACGTTGCAATATTGCGAAATCGATATATCGAGTCGATAGACGTATATGTGAAACAACGTTCTTATATGAATAAGTTATGACACTGCTATATATACACATAACGTATATGTCAGCTTCTTCAATTCCTTCGTCATTATATAAAAGCAAACAGCATGCAAAAGAGTAGCACGCCAATAAAAGTCAAATTGAATGTAATTGAGACACACGCGCCGCGGGCTATTAACCCGACGATGACGCGACGGGACGCATCACGTTGCTTTTTACGACGCGTTATAAGAATCGATTGTCAAAACCCGGTGGTAACAGAAACTCACGATAAACAATTATGCACACGCGACGCATCTGCAATACATTTCTCTGAGTACTGAATCAAATTTTTTTTTTTTTGTTTGCTTTCTTCTTTCATTTCATGATTTTACGATGTCACAAAAAAATGCCTCCTTACGCGCGAGTCAACTTTCTCTTTTTGTGTCTACGATTTTCTTTTGTGACGGCATAAGCTATATTCGTCACGTCGTTATTTTAAGCTTTTGTTTTGGGATCTTTTTCTCGAACATAATAAATATTTACCCCAAGATCAAATGAAAACCGATCCTCGTTGCCATTTTCATTCCTTCAGCTCATTCAATTTATTCTTTGTCAGCTCAAGATTCTTTGGAGCAAATGTTACGAGATTCTCCTTTTTCTCATGATTATGTTACATGCTACTCTTGCAGAAGATAATCACGTCGCTTGCCGAAACACATAATATTGGCGATAAAGTGTGAATTCCCGATTTATCAAGAAAAACAAACTATCTGCGACGTTAATGAAAATAACACTCGCGACGATTTTTAGCGGTTTTTGATAAAGATAGGCTGCTCATTGAGGCGAGACGGAACAAAATAACCGTCGCTTAGACAAAAAAAAAACGTCTGCAAGATGTCTAAAAAATGCTCCGATATGCTTGCATGTATCCCATGTATGTGTAACGTTACTCTTTGTAACTGTCTAAATTTAAATATCACATGGAATTCATCAAATATCACATTGTGTGTTCACACGCAACAATTTGTAAAAAATATAATATAAATTTAAATATGTAAATAAAAATAATTGTACAACATATACAAAAATATATAAAAATAACAGATAAAAATCTATTAAGACGAATTGAATGTATATCCAAATAAATCTCGTTCCTTGCGAAACGAAGAGATCTTTGATCTCGTTTTCTCATCGCGGAACCGCGCGTGTCCTTGCTAAGCGCGTGGAATCGATTGACAACTGGCGTGGGGCCGATGATAATAAAAGAACGTCGCAAAAGCCACGAAGAAAACCGAAGAGAGACACTTCGGCGCCGATGTCACGACGATATTGCAGCGGAAACGTTACAATCGTCTGCACGACGCTATTTTGCGCGTTAGCGACTTTCAATTAGCGCAGTAGTTTTTGTTAAAATTCACCAAGTTAAAATCTTGTCCAAGAGAAACAAGTCGTGCGAAGAAACCACGTGCGCTCATCTCGCACTGGCCGAAATAAACGCATCCCGCGTGTGTGCGAGAGATTCGCGCACACACTCGTGCGAAATAAAATTCTCTGCCTGTGTGTTGTTCTATTCTCGTTCGTCACGAGTAGTACGAAATTACGACATCAGTGATCGTTCAGCGTGATGATCGTTCAAGTAACAAATTTTATCTCTTTCGAGGAAACGGAGATAAAAAAAAAAAAAAAAACCCAATTCAGCCGAATGTTATGTTTGCGCGCGCCTGGTTAAAAGAAACTTCGAAAACTATTATAATATCGCTGAGAAAACGTATCTGGAAACAAAAGCGAACATTCGAATGAAGCACGTGTATGAATAAACGCAATTTATTATCTTGGAGTCGAAATTGACTCATTATTTTTATCAGCGACCACACAATACGCCGACTGTCATATCAAGTGCTTTCTCTTACGTATAACATCTAAAGAATTTAATTTACTTTCGATATCTTTAAAAAAAAAGAAAGAGATATATATATATATATACATTATTGAGCATGTGTAAGGGTACATAAATTATATATAAAGTCTAATGGCTCTTGTACACACGGAGAACGCGGCAAAGCGCTTACTTAGCCGCGCGGCAAAAGACAACGCGATGATTATCGGTCCGGATTTTCCGTAAATGACGGACATGTATTTTTGGAAAAGCAAACGCGTTGATTGACTACCACGTCGTATCCTACATTGTGCTCGGCGAGCGCTCGTTCTCGGACGTTCTGTGTGTGTGCGTGCAAGAGCCATTAAATGATACGCAACACCTGATAATCTCGCTGTAAAACTGTTGTACAAACTGATAATTTTGCATCTGTCAACATTTCTCCACGAAAAATACACAAATCAAGAAGTGCAAAGTTGTCACAAAAATTCCGTTAGTCTTCTCGACTGATGGACAAATCGCGCGACAATGTACAAATAAAAGAAAATCAATTATTCAATTGACACACACTGTGTCTGAATTCTCTTGAGTCACGCTTTTGGAAAAGTCTCTCTCTTCGGGTGTGCAAGTGCACCCGAGTCTCGCGACGAATATATTGAACTACGTGCAAAATATACACTTACACACCTCATGCTGTGAAAAAAAAAAAAAAAAAAATTATATACAACATCGGAGACGTGATTTTGCGTTACGTACCTCCAGTTAGCACAATCTTGTACAAGTGTTTCTGCTCCATCGTTGTCGATTCTCTATGATTTCCGCTCCGAATTTCCACGACTTGCTCTTTTCTAGCCCTCTTGTCAAAATTCTCGTTTGCACGAGAACGGTGTGTTGTTTCCTTCTCCTCTTTCTCTGTCTCCGTCGACGACGAGGGTGCGCGGACAAGTGCACAACGATGTCCTGATGTCAAGACAGCAGCAGTCGATACTACATAAATACCTGGTAACGCATCTCGAACGGGCGCGTGCTCGGCCGCGTGTTTGTACGATGCATGGGAATCACGACGACGACGACAGTGACGACACCGACGATGTCGACGAGAGCGCGAACGGAATCGACCGGTGTATGATCAATGTCGACGAGATCTTGATTTCTTTTTTTTTTTTTTCTAACAGCTACCTTCAAAGAGACCGAAAGACACGGTGTGTATCACACTCGCACGCAACTCGGTCGCAAGCAACAAATAGGCATCCACCTCGCTCGACCGCTTGGAAGTCTCTGAAGTGAGCAGCTCACAATCAGTCAGCAGCAGCTGGTCGTGAACGATTCGCGCGAAGCACGCGCACCACTCGGAACCGGAAGTGACGACATGGCGGGCATATCCGCACAGCTTTGAATTTTTCTTTTCGCATGAAAAGCTCGCGTAGAGGCGGATTTCTCTCTCTCTCTCTCGAATGTTTTTTAAAATAATTGTTGTAAAATTTAATTTTAGACATTGTTGCAACAGCGTTCAAGTTCTGTCCGGTTTAGGGCAAACTCTACAATTTATTAAATGCTCTTGTCGCAAATTCTTGTTGTCTGAAACTTTGCACACGTAATATGTACTTGCAACTACCTATATATCTCTTGAAAACAATTTTTGCACAACAGAAAAAACGGACGAGATAATTATTAATTTTATTATTGATCGCGGGAGTGTTTACATTGCCACACTCCGCGTTTAAATTTTGGAAAATTTATAGCTTGTATGGGAAAAAAAAAATCTTTATCTCTTGTTATCACAACTGCAACAAATATGTCATGTTCTTGATACAACAGCGTGTGTTCCAGTAAATCTCCCGTTTCGTTCTTTTTCAATTAATACAAAAATGCAAAGAACAGAAAGACACGTACACCACAAATGTTAATTTTTATCACTTGTTTGATTGATTTATTTTGTTCTCTTTAGATTATTTAAAAAGCTTCTTTGTCTCACTCTTTCAAAAGAGATGTTTTACATTTTTTTTCTCTGTATTTTAAAATCGACGTAAAAAACGGCTTTTTTTGCGACCGGCAGGTTCGTGAAATAAAAACAATTACATAAATCAGATTTAATTGCACTATATTGTTTCTTTCTCGCTTGTATATTTACACTATATTCTATCAATCAATTCTCTAATATACATTTGTTATGTGTGGGTATGTGTCTTTAATAAATAGCATCCGCATCCACCTAATGAATTGCGATGCGTAGCATGTACTCGGAAAAATCTTTATTTCAACGAAATTTTTGAACATACGTGTGTAAATATCTACCTGCGTATATACAAATATATATAATTTATACTTAAAAAGTTTCCGGATTTACTTTAAAAAAAAGAAAGATATAGAAAAAAGTCGAGACATCCCTGAAGTTTTTGATTCGTCAAAACACTCGCAAAATTTAGCGGATTTCTCTTCATTTTCGTAACAGGCACTGCGGACCATAGACAAATTACGCATGCACATCACGTCACCAATGATTTTGTTTTTCCAATATTACTCTACACTTGTCATATACAAATATTCTTAAATAACCTCATCATCACTCGTTGTCATTCACCAAGCTTAATAAAATATAGTTAATAAGAAATATATAAGCAACTGTATGTATAATAATATGCTTTAACAATGGCAAACTGAATGTAAGACTTTTGTATATATGTACAATAGTAATATTCTAACAAAGATCTACTATTTTTTTATTTATATATCACTCGTCAACATACACATGTCGATGTATGTCGTCTGTACATACTTTTAACAATGTCAATACCTCGTGTTAAATATATCTATTAATTTGCAGATAGGGGAAAAGGCGCAAAAGTCGTATATAAAGTAGTTTACGTATGCTACTATTTAATATGTAATAAATAGAATAGTCAAAAAATTACTTTGATCTTGTTAATGTAACAAACAATCGTACAAAATATGGTACAAAACAAAAACCGTGTTAGAGAATTTCAAAAAATATCACATAAATTATAAGCATAATCTCAGATGCTTTTTTGACTGCAAGTTTAAAAAAACATTTGCGAAAATTCGAGAACATCTGAAGAGAGAACTTAATCTTGCGTGAATGTTCACGAGCTGGTTGAATCAAATCTCTGCACAAATCTCAACGGTATTCCGATGCTTAGCAGTTTTCTTGGCGACATGTTTCTTAAGTTTGGATAATAATGATTCAATGCCTGCCAACAGATCTCGGACAGTTTTGGAATCGTCAGCCATGCCGAATAAACCGCATTTGTTCTCTGCACCTGTAACAAATTTAGTTTTTATATTGTTGAAAAATCAACAATGGAACGCATTGTTTTAAAAATATATTTAATGATTATATACTGCAGATTATCTCAAAAGATGATAATCTAACCTCACTGAAGATTATCTCAAAAGATGATAATCTAACCTCATTGTTCACTTTGACTATACCGCCGAATATGTACATACGACCCTCTGGAGTTAAAGCTGCCGAGTGAAAGTATACTGGATTTGGTAGAATGCATTCTCTCAACAATGTCCACCGTCGTGTGCTGAGATCTAACCGCCAGACATCAGAAAACACCCAATCACCGTCATAACCGCCCGATATAAAAACTGAAATAACACCGGTCTTCTCATCTTTGTGCTGAACACAGCCGTGACAACGCCGTGCTTCCGGCACCATGGTCCCATCGTTGTCGCCATACGTGCTCAACATTTTCCAGCTATTGGTCCACAAATCGTATGCCGGTATTTCCTGAAATATATGTATCATATGTAAAAATAAACTTTATGATTTATTTTTGTACAATTATGTAATTCTTTATGTTACTCCTTTTTGTGAATAATAGATGTTTTCTTACTGAGAAGCCAAAAACCTCAGTAGATGTACCACCACCAAAAACATAGATTAATCTTCCATCAAAGGCTAGCTCGTGTCTATATCTTCCCAAAGGTTCTGACTCATCTCTTCCTGAACGTGCATATATCATTTCCCACCTGTGTGTTCTAAGGTCAAACTTGTGAATATCACAGGTATAGTCATAACCTGTAGTACCACCAATTGTGTAAATATAGGGGCCAAAGCTTACCAGTGCCTAAAAAAATATTTATTATTAATATAACAATGTATATGACAAATAAAATATTTAAGAATCAGCCAAAGTAACTATTGAAAAAAACAAAGTTTATGAAATGTTTCTTATTTAAATATATACACAACCTGTAAGAAAAAGTATATTACCTGACCATACTGTGGTTCTGGTAGCTCTCCCCAAGCTGGCATAATTGTGATAGATCCATTGTCAAGGTTGCAGACATATAATTGATTACTACAACTCTCACCAAAGGGCACACCGGTACCGCCGTATACTATCAGTGCGTTGTCGCGTAATATGACCGCGTTTGACGCCAGTTCGTTTGGCATGTTCTCCTGACCCGGTAGCCGGGTCCACTGTTCGCTTGCCAAATTGAAACGCCACAACTCCTTGAACAGTGGTTTGCTGGCGTTCCATGTCGGATCGTTGAGCATGTCCGAGTCGGAGACGCAGGGATTGAAGCCCCCGTACGAATATAGATTCCGATGGTCACACGCGATCCGGTGACCACTTCTCGCCTTCGGACGTTCAGGCCCATGTCCCTTGTGTACGACGAACACAAACGGTTTGAATGTATACATGTCGGAATGAGTAAATATGCAATAATTCAAGGATGTGAGCAGGATTGAATCAAGTTACGTGACGTTACTCGGCGGATGTTCCACCGAGCACTGCGGCTATTCTTGAATTAGAAAGATTAGCTGCGTGTGCACCGCGATATAATTTAACTTCCGGTAAATCTTGTCTCCTTGGAACAACACCAGCGAATAAAGTCTTCGAATATTTTTTAAGGAAAAATAGAAACGAGCTTCCATTGAGATAGATCCCGCATTCACGGATGAGAATCATAGTATGTGTCCCCTGCTGTTTCTTCTTTTGGGAAACATGTCAGGAAACATATTGCGAACACACAAAAAAAATAAAAGATGATAATTTTCCGCTTGATATAAACAAATGGTTTTTTCACTGATACAACATCATATCAAATTATCCGTCACTTTAAGAGAAGATAAACTTCGGGAAACTTTCGATCTAATCTACCGTTAGACACCTTTGTGAACATAGACGGTCATACGTAAAGGTTTTTCGTTCTAAAGTTCGTAAGCACATCAACCAATCCGGACAGCATTTTTCGCTACTGAAAATTAATGCTCACATATGATTGGTTGATGATTATCTTACATCCAATTGGTTGCAAAAGCCTGCCAATCATTTTGATTGGTTGATTCTCTTATGTCTTATGCGTTACGCAAATGTCTGGCCTTAAGCCTCTTCTCCAGCATTAAAAAACTGTATTTCTTTCTTCTCTCTATGTAATAGGGTTATGATTGTTATAAATTAATTTTGATTAATAAGAGGATAGACTGTGGCGCATGGACGGATTGTTAGAGCTTGATAGTCACTAAAAATTCAAATCGACTTAATAGGATTTTCATATGTAACATTTATACAAATTGTACTATCTTTTTAATTGTATGTATACATAATAGAGTGAAAATATTCAAAGATGAAAGAAACTATACTTACAAATTGTGAGCGAAATTTTATAAACAAATGTATAGAAACAGAAACGGTATGTCTTCTAATTTATAGTAAAACTATATATTATGTAAATTTTTTTTTTTTTTTTTTTTTTTTTTTTATGTAATGAGTATTTAGAGTAATAGTTTTTTTATGATTACACAAACACACATATGCACGATTATATAAATACTAAACAATTTGTGTATTTTCAGAGATTAGATGGAAGAGGATTATTGCAACCACGTCTACTAATGATCTACTTTGGATCCAACTGGGGATGTTGTATGGTATCTCTTGGACATACAAAGTAAGAGTTTTATTTAATGATATATACATGTATCTCTATAAATATATATAGTTAATGTAGTAAATAACAATGAAAAACATCTCTTCATAGAGCAGTGGCACAAGTATCATGTGATATTCATCAGCCAAAAACATCTCGTCCTAATGAAGGCATAATGTACATAAATGTGGAGCTTGCCCCATTAGCAGCTCAACATTTTGAAAGTGGACGCCAATCTGAAGCAGCTATACTGATCAGTAGACAGTTGGAGAAATGTTTCAAAGATTCAAAGTGCATAGACTTAGAAGCTCTCTGTATTGTAGCAGATAAGAAGGTTATTATTATATTTTGTTTATTAAAGTTTTGTTTTCACATGTATAGACTGATTTATCTTATTCTGCAGGTATGGAACTTGAGAATCGACATTACTATCATAAATCATGATGGAAATTTAATTGATTGCGCATCTATAGCAACACTTGCTGCTCTCATGCATTTTCATAGGCCAGATGTTACCTCAACTGGCGAAGAAGTCATTATACATTCAGCTTCCGAAAAAGATTTTCTTCCATTAACATTATTCCATTATCCAGTTTGCGTATCTTTCATAACGTTTGAAAGGTTGGTCTCTTTGAAAAAAGAAAATTATTTAGTAAAGTTTTAGTCTACGAGAAATTCGATTTTATCGAAAATTTTGTGCGCATTTCATAAGATCTTTGTCAAATTTTGCAGTGGCAAGACTATAATGGATCCCACATACGTCGAAGAAAGAGTTGGTGTCGCTGAACTCACTCTCGGTATGAATTCATACAGAGAACTTTGTAGCTTGCACTTTGATTACTTAACAAAAACAATGAAGGTCAAAGATGTAATATCTGCCGTTTCTAGTCATGCGGCAAATTATGCAGAAACACTAGTGCGGCAAATCAAGGAAGCAGTAGCTAAAGATGTACAATCACGGTATGAGTTTATGATATTGCAAAACCTGTGTTACCAATAATATTAGCTTATAACATTCGACATATTGTAGATACAAAAAAGATACCAGCAACGTATGTAGGTTTAAAGAAAGTATTCAGATTAATAAACTCACCACAACGATCGGTGATCGTATCAGTATTAAGTTACATAAATGGGACGCAACAGCTTTAGCTGAAGGTACAACATTACAATATAAAACACATGGTGAATTAAACATTTTTCTAATTTACTGATAATGTTTAGATGATGAGATGGAAGTAGAAGATGTAGACAAAAGTCGTATCGTAAAACATGAAGAAGGATCTGCAGACTTGATACCAGATTCTGACGTAAATGTAAATAAAGTGATAATTCAATATCAGTTTCGTGTTTCACTCATTTTGCAAGCTTGCTTAATTAATAAAAAATTTTTCATTATTTTCCTTTGCAGATTTTAATCAAAAAACAATGTGCTGACAGTTCCAACGACTCTAGCAGTATGTATGACTCTGATACGGATAATCAAAATCTTGTTGATTTGCCGAAAAAAGAAGAACCAAATTTCGGTATTGAGCAATTTTTTTAATGTAATAAAATTATCTTGTACATTACAAAATTTTATATCAACGAATTTGTCATTCCGTGTTAATGACAGCAAATGAATACTTTTCTATGTTTCAGCGGACGATAGCGACTAAGTGCACAGGTGACGCGACGTGAGAAAGAAAGTAATAGTAAAATAAATAATGAAATAAATTTGGAGAATTTCGCTTGGATCGATTATTAAAGAAATCTAGGTTCTTTTCACAATGTTTTTTCTGTACATTTTTCTAAAATCGCGCACCAATTACCTTGATCGTAATAGATTTCTTTGATCGTGACTGCTGGCACTTCTGCACACAGCTTTGCCAGTTCGTCTTCCTGAAAGACGTGATAATATCGAAGAAAACGTTCGCCACTCTTTTTCTTCCAAGGAACCAGCATGTCACTGTAAGCAAAGTTCGTTCCATTTTCGTGAACCGGCAGCGTTACTTGACATTCGGAAATTTTTTCACTAATCTCGCTCAAACTGATCTTCTCGTTTTCGTCCTTGTTCTTTTTGCCATATTTGAGATAGAACGAATCTGCTGAATCTTTGCGTTGCTCCTTCGCCCATGCGTAGATCAAACATCTCCCCATTGGCCTGAGTACTCTAATCATTTCAAGAATAGCGCGATGCCTCCGCTCTCGAGTTGACAGGTGATGAATCACTGCGATGCTAATCACCGCGTCAAAAGAATTGTCTTTATACGGTAGATACAGACAATCGCATTGGAGAACCTCGAAATTCCGCTTGCGACATATACTTGTCAACCCAAAACTGTAATCGCATCCCACCTAAAATGACACTCGAAAATAGCCTAAATTAATTTACATACGTGTATCTTCTACGTGTATCATACATAGAAAAGTAGAAGGAAATACTTTGTATATATTTTGATTTCCGCAAAGATATTTGCCATTCCCACAGCCCACATCTAACAGCAATGTGCCTTTTTCAAGACTATCAAGAAATTTGGTTACATTAGGCCACTGTTTGTGTCGCGTCTCACTGAAGTGATTAGATATTTCCTCATAAACCTAAAAACATTCATAATAACAATGACACGTGACAAATAAAACAAACACAACATATATAAACACGTACCTTGTGTACATAGGAATCCTCTAATCCGGATGCGGCTTTGGAATCGATGAACGTAGTAGAGTCATGATTTGAAGAATCACAATATTCTCTGAAGTCGCAACAGCATTTACCTCGTCGCACTTTTCTAAAAGTAAACGACACTCTTGTCCCACGTTCTCGCGTCGTAGTCCCCTCATCTGTCTCAATGACATCGTTATAACGAGGACAGATGCCGTGTGTCCATGCGTATCTCGCCTCTCCCGACATGATCAACAACGATCTGGCGGGTAAGAACACATCGATCTTCCGATCTTCCTTTTTGAAGTTTATAACGCACGCAGAGCCGAGTGACAAGGATAGTATTGTGTCTTCGAAGACACTGTGTGTATCAATGTGTGGTGGTATGCCTGAAACGCATAAATGTTTCTCACTTGAAAACTATTGATGCAATTTACTATTCAACCTTTGATTCATAAATTTACATGTCTATTAAAATTGTCACTATTAATTCACACAAACAGAAAGAAGAGAAAAATATTACCAGTAAGATTTAAATCCAATTGAACAGGCATAAACTTATGAATCAATGTTTGTAATGAACCAAGCCATCATTACCTTGTCCGGGTAAATACTTGTTAATGGTCAGCTGGTCGTACGTGTGTTTCTTATTATGTTTGTTAAACATATGTTGCAAGAATTTATATTCCTTGGGAATTGGAGCAATAGGCTTGTCAGGATCTACTATATTTGTACCATATTCAAACTCATATCCAAAGTGTTTCACTTGCCTGTGCTTCAGTTGTGATGAGGCAGATTCTGCAAGTATTTTACAATATTTTTCAATAATTTTCCATTAACTGTCTTTAAGACAAAAATTTTCCATTACTGTCTTTATGACAAAAAAAGCGTATTTTTTACCATAATCTTCCCAGTTAATTGTTCTTAACAAATGTTTTTCTTGTTCTTCTGTTATAAAATTCTCTATTAATGCAAGACCAGATGGAAATTCAGAATTAGATGTGTTGTCATCTATGGTAGGAACTAAAAGAAGAAATGTTTTCCTTCAAATTAGTCATAGTGTTTATTATAAGTCTATTATAATTCTTTTCAATATAGTATTGTACACACCTGTTTCAGTATAGCACATGTATAGTGGCCCATTTTGGCCTGGAAGTTTAATACGTCCATGAACATAATTATATATGCATATTGCATCTTTCTTTGAATTGCACGTTATGAAACAATATGATTTGCTTATTGGCATTATTAGAATGTATTTGGTAATTAATGCATCCAAAACATATTGCAACGTTTCTCTTTTCATACCTGTCACTAAGCCACCATTGCAGATCATTAAATGCTGTATTCAAAGTAAAAGAAAATCAAATTTATAAATTATTTTACAATCTAGAATTTATAGTGTTACATTTAATATATTTATATATTGTATACATAACCTGTGTAGGTTCATCAGTGCACTTGATGTTCATATCTCTGATCAGTCTGTGATAAGCACGTTTCTGTTTGCGAATGTTCTTTCTATGGTTTTTTTCTTTATAATCTTCAATTATAACATTTGTTTCTTCATTCAAAGACATAATTTCCAACGAAATAGAAAAAATTATGACACAATGTGGTACTCTGTGCAAAAAGAAATTTAATTTATGTTTGTTGATCTTTTTTTTAGTATTTTACTTTGTTATAATATTTTAAATAACATAATGTCAAATTATATGCATAATGTTTACCATAACATACACGTATGTAAAATATGTTGAAACCGCATTATATAACCGTGCAATTGTTCAATTTTTTCGTACTGGCAGTGTGAGTGAACACTAGAACGCCTGAGTATAAACAGAACACACGAAACAAGAAGACTTAAGCATTAAGCAAATAAACCAATCACAAGTCAGCATTCTCTGAAATTTCTGTTCATTAATTACTTAATTTGCATTGGTCGATTTGCCAAACTGACTAATGCAATTGGTCCTCGATATCGCGATCGTCAAATGGAATTTCTTGTTCTATGTAATTAAACATGAGTTCTTCGGATCACGTGATCTGCTGCGCGTACCACACATGGAAGAAATACGCGTGCGCGGGAAATCGTGCGAATATATCAGAATTGTTCATACAAGAAGCGAGTCAAGCGAGTGAGAGCAGCGTTTAGTTGTATATAACTGACAAAAGCGCGGCGCCATATTGGTAGCTTCTGTTTGGATAGCGTTCTGGCGCGTGGAGAAGTTTATTGTAATCTAATTGATAACGATGTCCGATAATCAGGTAAGCAATTCACTTCGCGCAATCGGCCTTTGCAATTTCGTCCCTACATTTGCGGTTGCGAATATGGCTGGCCACAAAAAATTGTCGATTCTGCAAAATAATCTTTGCCGAAAGTTTGAACTAGCGCTCTAACCTTGTCGCATCACTAGGAACAAAAACCAGAAGCCGGCCCAGGCGACGCGAATTCGGAATATATCAAACTCAAAGTTGTTGGAAACGTGAGTAATGTGCATTCAGTTATATCTTGCGCTTTTTTACGCACGCATACGTGAGACACAGTTGCTTCTTCTTCCAGGACAGCAATGAAATTCACTTTAGGGTAAAGATGACTACACAAATGGGTAAGCTGAAGAAGTCATACAGTGATCGTGTGGTGAGTTGATTTTACTATCACAACTATTTTTACTTAGTTGAAATTTATTAGTTTTATTATTTTTGTTGCAATACTAAATAATCTGCATTCTGTATAAAGAACATATTTTTTTTAGTTTGCTCAAACTTTTGTGTGTTGAACGATATGCGGTGGTTATTGGCGATTTACCGGATTTTTAGTGTCTGTACAGTAATAAGTTTAATTCTGTTTAGGGTGTACCAATGACCTCGCTTAGGTTTCTTTTTGATGGTAAAAGAATCAATGATGATGAAACACCAAAGCAGGTAAAACCACTTAAAAAATTTTTTTCTATGTGTAGAGAGACAAAATGTACATGTAGAGATACTTCTGTGGAGATAGCATATATTATCATATTGTACACATGTATAATGGAGCAATGTTAAAGATTGCATTGTTTTCAGCTTGAGATGGAGAACGACGATGTCATTGAAGTATATCAAGAGCAAACAGGTGGTCGTTAATTAAATTAGTGGGGAAAGAGAAGATTATTATTTCATTCTGATATTTTTTAAAGTGGCAGTGACAAAATAACAAATATGGACAAGATAAGAAAAAGTATGCATCTATACATAATATATATATGTATTATATATATTACACTTGCACTCATAATAAGTGGGGTAAATGATTTGTAACTTTTTGATTTCAAAATATGATGTAAAATGTGCTATTTTACATTCCTGTATTGAGGTGTCCAAGCAAGTTCCCGACCACGTTGTAAAACAATTGGATGTGCAATTGTTTTGGGACAGCCATGTCAGAAACATTGCATTTCACGTCAATTTTTACATGTCGGGGCAATTTTTAGAAATAGAATGACTATTATCTGTCATTGTGAGCATAATTTACATTCGCAAGTTCCTTGTCCATTGAAACTTTAACTTATCGTTCAAAAACTTGATGTAAAAATTTTCCTTTTATTTTCTCTTCCCCATTTGTATTTTGGAAATAACAAATATCGTATAAAAGAATTTTGCGATTACAAATACGATAAAAAATTTGTTACGTTTAAGCTATATAAAAAGGTAATAATTGTAAGTGTCTATATTATCTTTCCAGTATAATTACAACAAATAAAACAATTTGTAAAACATAAATTGTCGAATCACGTAAATAAAACAAATTTCTGTTAATAAAAGAACAAGACAGTGTGTTCTCGATAGAATCGCTTTTTTATTTATACATTGAACGTATTCGGTAATTTATATATATAAAAGCTATTATATATACATATTTTATATATATAATAGCTCAATAAATTTTCAGGTCTTTAATCATACATGGTTTTTACTGTAAACTCTTGTAATCAAGGAGACACTCCTAAAAATAATTATGTAGTTATATAGTTCTATATACAGATCTTTTTGTTTCGAGCGGGGACTATGTAGTATATATACTAACGCAATACGGTTGGTGAGCTATGTCATTATATATATTTACAATATAAAAGTGCATTATATATAAGAAGCAATTTTAGAGTCCGCAAACACATGAGTAAACACAAGAAAGTTCAAAACCTATCACGATTGAAAACTCTAGGAGCGATATTGATAATCGTTTCGTGCAATATAAAATATTAATAATTGTTTATTATATATATGTGTGTGTGTTGAATATACATATATAGAAAATATATAAATAAGATGATCTTAAATACAAGATTCGAATATGAATATCGCCCTAGACGTACATACATACAACAGATGATTCACAGTTTCTGACTTCAAACTTTCATAAATTTCCACATTTCAATATATGCTCGTAATTAAGCAACAAATTAAACGTTTGAAATTTAAGAGTTTTGTATACAATTTACTCTTATTAGATTTAACTTTAAAAAAAAAGACGCGATTAAAAGATTTTTTTTTTTTTCAATTTCCAAAAGTTAGACAAAGTTCAATTTTGTGAAATCTATCAGACGCAGTTTTAACAAAGAAAAAGTGACTCAAAAAGTTACAGTTTATCACTTGAAGTTCATCGGTGAAGTAAAAATCGCAAGACATAGAATACCCTGTACATACACATTTCTTCAGAGATATCCAACGTACGAGTTTGATCTTTTACAGTAACAGACAAATTAATCTTTCAACTGTGAAGCATTTTAAAAGTAATGTTGATTATTATCAGTATGTTTTCAAAAACCTTTTAGAAAAAAAAAACTAATCTCATCAGAGTGATGCTACTTTCGCTCTACATTTCTGTACGTGCATATGTCGGCTCTACATCATAGAATATGCAGGTATTTCGTCGATTTTTTATAGCTAAAAAACTAACACGAGGCAAATGTGTACGCATAGTTATTAACAAAGTAAGTGTGTTTGTCACTTTTTTTTATGGATAACGCAAATTCAGATTGATGCTAATAATATCTCAGCTCGGTGCTGTTATAATACTACGAGTATATACAAGTATGAATTCAATATTTATGAAGTCCAAACTCCACGACATAAAATTCTGTGTATAATAATTTCACGACGTAACATCCACGTGACGTAATATAAGAATCTTTAATTTTTTTTTTTTTTTTTTTTTCCTAGTCCGTTGACACACACTGAAACGTGAATCACAGCTCTATACTGTATTCCGAAGCAAGAAACTAGTATCGATTTTATCTAGTTTGTCATGCACTAAAACGCGTGACAAAAACTTTCCGCTCCACATTAATGCACTTGGATTCTATCTCGTACATGTTATCCGTCTTTTTCATCTCGTACAGCTCGTATCACAAAGATTAAATAATAGTATATATATTTGTGTATGTGTGTGTGTGTGTGTACATGTATGTCTGTGGATGTGTGTGTTATATCAGATGTAAATAATAAAAATAGTCTCTGACAATATAAATTCTAGCTCTCTCGTTGGACATAAATAGAATTCCTATAAGAAAGCATTAAAGACATCAGTCTTTGACAGTTCTTTTTCACCTTTTCCTTTTGTCTTTCCACACTCTTAACCATACGTCCTTTTTATTTTTTAGTAATGGTAATAGCATGGAAACTCTATGCGCGAAAACTATTACGCTTGAAAAATTGCAAGTATTTGCGGGAAGGAAAAATCTGCATTTATATCGTAAATATATCTGAGAAATGAAAAGAAATACAGAGATCCAAACCTATCCGTTTTCAAAGATTGCTCAGAAAAGCGCGACACGCGCGATTTTCTTCTCATGTTTATCACTTAAATTCTTTCCTCTGCTAAAAGGTACAAACGCTACGCACTAGATAAGTACTCTTCTGTGTGTCATATTGTTAGGAAAAAGTTTTATTTATATGTATGTATATCTTTTACTTCCATCTTTCGGCATAATTATCCTCGAAATTGATATAATAGTTTTATCGATAGACAAATATATTAGAAATTACTGAAGTTTAAAAGAAAAACGTAGAAACACGAACAAAACTCTGTAGATTGGTATATTATTTTGGAAAAACTTATTTCGGAGATAATTACGCGTGAGGAAAAAAAAAGAAGTAGCCGTGTGCATATATATACTTAAATAAAATGTACAAGACTTCAATTCGAAGACGTAATTTCTACATAAAATGTAATATTAATCCAAATTAATCTTTGCGTGTGACTACGTGAACACAATTTATCCTCTTCCCAGATGCGTGTAGTTTTTTTAATACTTTTTAATTTTTTCGATTTATACACATCTATACTTATACTTACTCAATAATACATGTATTGCATAATAAATATATAGCATATTCGTGAAGAGAGAAGGGTGGTTCTATTTCTGTTAGTCATCAAAGCGCGCGGATATTACTGCGAAAGGGCGAGGCATCTTGCGTGAGAGTTAACTGCAGGAGAAAGATAAAGAAAGAAAAAAGAGAGTCTTCGGTTCTTCGTGATTAAGAACGACGAACACCATGTGACGACATCGTGAAAGGTCACAAGGCGTCGCGATGCCATACCCACGTTTTCTTCGTGTGATCGAATCTGTGTGCCAGCCACTGCTGCTCCAAAAGCTTGTACCTATCCTCGCTGAGATACAGCGGCTTGCCACGTCTGTGACAAAAGTTATTGCAATACTTGAATATGTAATATCAAACAGTTGTTCTTGTTAAAAGTATCTGCTTTAGCTATCTCTTGCTAAAATTGTATTTAAAGGAATTACATTTAATTTTTAATATCAAAATTAATCATGTCAAATGTCTAATTGCGATGTTCATTTGTTTATGCACATTCTTTATCTTGTAAGATCTCAAACAATGGATAAGTATGTGATATTTACTTTAGATCTCTGTCTTCTTCCTCGAAATCGTCAAGATACAGCGATCCCCACAAACACGCCCGTCGCCCACGTATCACGATGATGTAAGTCGAAGTTACAACAAGATAAATGCCTGTCCCACTTCCGCAATCGATTGAATGCTGAACGTGTGATAGTAAATTATTATTTTTTGTGAACAACTTCGATATTTGTGAACGATGTTTTTACCTTATCCTAGCGTATATATGTAGCAAAACTTATAGCTCACCTGAATAGCTTCGCAGACATTCATCTGTTTGCAACAATTTTGCTTGAGACAAACGATGGTTCCGCACAACAAACAAATGCCAATTTCTTGAGGAACAGAATGACATTGACTGCATTGTCTCTCGTGGTAATACTGAAAGAAAAATAGTATTTTTATATACAGAGAGAATACAAATACATATTTTCAATATTTTTAACTGCTTAACATGTGTAAACCGTCATTCTAAGGATCTTACTGTGAAGATTTTCTCGTATTCCCGTGGAAGACTAAGCAGTTTCGGCATCTGCCACGATATGTGTTGCTCCATAACCAATCGTCGGGCTGACAGATGACCTTGCCAGTTAGTGAGAAATGTGAGCAACTGATTGCACCAGAACATCGGCACTGAGACGCACGCGTCCGGTTCTTGCCAGTTCAGCGCAACTGCTGAATTAAAACTATCCCAATTCATGCCCTCCGTGACCAGTTCTAGATAATACACCAATTTCACGAATTCGCTCTGCGGCGCCTTGATTTGCGGCAACGGCTGCTCGTACAAGTGATGACGCAATAACGCCGCCACTCGAAGAAACGGCAAGCAAAGCGATTGAATCTGGGGAAAAAAAATTTATTACGCATAAAAAACAAATATCTTGAAAGATTTCAAAAGACTTCTCCAAAGATATTTTTCGGAAGGTATAAAAAACCATGCGTATAAGACGTACTTGTTGTTCGAGACAATGCGTTTTTACTCTAACGTAAGATGGAGAAGCCGAAGTGGACGGTTTGTCATCGTCCGTGCCAGAATAAAGTCCGCTGTCTCTAAAAAACTCGATAATCTCGGCCAGTGCAGCTTCCGAGGATGTGGCGGCGCAGCTGCGTCTTCTCTTCAAGATCGTATTTCGTTCTGCCCGCGAAAAGTTACAGCTTATCTGTAGTATCATCTGATAGTACAGCAAGTTGTAGAGAACCTTTACCACACCCGAGAAATATGCTGCAAAAGAAAAAGAATGTTCGTTGTTCATATACAAATTACAAATGCTTTGATTATGAAGCCTATTTATCGAAATGTACGTACTTCGATCCAGATGCAGCGGCAACAGTAGTATGAATTGTATGAGCATAGCAGTCGGATCTCGTAAGAGTAAAGGAACTTCCCTCTCGTGAGGCGTTAAAGCGAGAGATGTCGACTCCTCCATCAGATGTATACCGGATAGTTGCTGCCACACATGATGGACTGGCCAAGTGGTCAACACTCGAGCGTGTACCGCCAAGACATGAAGAAGCGCGACTATAATCAAAAACCACGTAATCGTAATCTTTAGTTACAATCTCTATTTAAACCTACAGATTAATTTTGCAAACAGATACGTTCTTTACAAAAAACAAATGTGTCTCACAAGGAACGTTGATTAACAATTAATGTACGAAATGCTGCTTATACCTACCTATGCAATCGCGCTTAGGTGTCAAAGATATTGTAGTTGGTTGCGGGACACACAACGATCCACCGCGCTGAACGAGTTCAATCTCAAAATTGATTCGAGCTATAGACGTTACGAAGAGGAACAAGCTTTGATGACTAGTATCACAATTCTTTTGCTTATACTTTAAATACGTGCTATTTGTCATTTCTTCCATTGCCTTGGCCATTGCCGCGGTCAAATTTGAAGGAATCTGTAATAAATAACATGATATATTCAGTAGAAGTATATTCAGCGCAAACCATTAAATGCTGCGAAAAGTAAATTAGACATAAATAAAAGAAGAATCGCAAGTCACATCTTTGATATAGATACCGGATTTTGTTGTATCTCTTTGAGAAAAGTGTTCAGATCCGTTAGTATGGTCTTCGTGGAAGCGTGACGAGATCGAACCACCGCTGAACATTCGCCAAACTGCGGCGACAGCGGCAGTACGGAATTGGCCAATTGTCGACACAGCGGGCACAGATATTCGCCCCGTTCGACCGCTATACTCTGCTGCCGCTGTTGACTACGAAGAGACTCCAGATAAGACTTCTGACAATCCAGGTGAAGATGGTGACCACAAGTCTGCACGTGGACTCCGCCTTCATAACCCAAATTCAGTGACAGTACCCATGAAAACTGTGAAATAAATATATATAACATTAAAATCGTTCTATGGAACTCACTTCTCATAAAACTGAACAAGAAAATACGCAGATGATTTTACATATTGTTATAAAAATATACGTACATATCCATGTCTATTTTTTATTTCTTACGTATATTGGTTCTTCATTTACCGTGTTAAATAAACGACTCATTTCGTCTATTCTACGGTCGGAATAAGCTCCCCGAGTATCTCCTTTCAGTAAAGGCGGATCTTCGTCGGACGTAGGCAAAATCAGTCTTTCCGGCGTTTGTCGTTGATGTCCAATAACGCTAGATGCCTGTTGAGAAAATCCACACATGTTTACATAACATGCAGTACTATTTGATATGTTAAAATAGTAAATTCAAAATTTTTTTCATCATCCGATAAAAAAGTAAGTGTTTTGATCGCTAAGAACTGATAGAGCGCATTACTTGAACTAATACAGCAAGTCCCATCGGCTTGTCCTCGCTGCTGGGAGTAGTTTGATTACATATCACGCAGTCGTACTCTTTTTTACTGGTGAGTTTAGTCGTATTTTCCTCCTGATCCCAGTCCATTCCGGATGCGCCCGCTTCCTCTGATAAAATCAAGTCGGACGAAAACATATTACAATTCTTGGAAAAATAAGTAATAATTAATTTGATAATTAATTTGCATCATAATTTACCGGTTTTCATCGCTTCTTCCATAAATTGCTTTTGTTTGTTAGCAAACTCCGCCATTAGCTTTTGCTGCCTTTCCTTCGCCCTTTTCCGTCGTTCTTCGCGCTCACGATTCTCCCGTTCGCGCTGTTCGTCCTCTTCGTTCTCCTGCATACGAGGCCACAATTTGTTCCTGGTCTCAATGATAGCCTGTTTACAAAGAGGATCTAAATCCGCTATTTTGCGAAGCAGTTGCGATATGAAGAAAGGCCCGTCGCCAATTCGCGATTCTTTCGTGGACGAGCTACTACTGCTGCCGGCCTCATTGTCCGAGATCGTGATGTTTTGTTCGGTATTGTAGCCTGATAGTTGAGAGTGCAACTTCAACAACAGAGAAATAATGCTCTCCCCAACTTTAACTGATTGCGGCTGCATCTATAAAATGATATATAAGATATAAGCGTAAAAGAGAAAGATTATTAAAATAACACATGGGCTTTATACGATAGTCAGAAGTTACCACTGTACGCATAGTATACATGTATATTACCTGTAAATCTTTTCTGTTGAAGTGTTTGTGAGAATTCGACGTGGATGGAACGATTTCTGTAACTGCCCTATAAGTAACCGGCTGTGTCGCGACTATCTCATTTCCGGCCATGACCGTTGAGCATTGAATAGCGGGTGGTAACACAGGTTGGTTGTTAACTAAAGCTAATTATGGTAAAAGAAAAAAACAAATAGAATAGTTTTATTATATAAGCTTTCAATAAACAATAATAAGTAAAATTATATACAATAATATGTGAAACACAACGTACTTTCTGATGAAGAAGACGATTCGATTGCCAGAGCCATGGATTCTTCCCCAGATGATGGTAGAGCTCTTTGTAAAGGTATCGAGAGGTCCTCGTCGCTATTGTTACGCGGTATGGCGACGATTCCATCTTCAGGTACAATGGCTACATCATATTCCACTGTAAATGTGATAAGACGTATCGGGAAGAAGAATAGAGAGAATGTATAAAAATATAAAAATTTTACTGACCACTAGTCGATGGTAAAGCTGGCAGAGCACTTTCGGTCGACGGTAAAGCCGGTAGCGACGTAACGTTAGCGTTCGATGCACCATTTTCGTTTCTGACAGTATCCACGGTGAATCCCAACAGCTCGAGAGAGGTTTCCTCCGTGGCATCTTCCGCACCGTCGTTTAGCATCAAGGATGTTGCCACTTCGCCCACTTCGCCTTGAATCTCCCATTCAAACTCACCTATGTCGTCATCAAATGTACATTAGCGAGGATTAGATTACTAATTTTATCTAATAGAATTAACAGTTGCGTTATTAGATAACACTCACTATCCGAGCTATTCGGTTCCGACTCTTGGACTAGAATTACTCGAGGTATCACCGTCCTCAGATTTTCGAACAAACTGTCATTTTCGTACCATCCGGCCAAGTCCATATCTTTTATCACACGATAAGTGCCACCGGTATACTGGCAAAGAGGACTTATCTGTAAATAATAAAAATGAAAAATTACATAAAAAGAGGAACTATTATTTAAACTAACCAATTGTTTTTGTCAAAGAAAATATTTACAGATTTATCTCGGGGTTCTGCTGTGACAACTGCCATCTCAAGAAGATAAATCGCCAATGCCATAATATGTTCCGATATGTTGTGTCCGTTTACAGCCTTATAGAGTATTATCAGGATCATAGCGTGAAAGACTCTGGAACGTAAAACGATTCGCGGATCGTCGTAATCCGCCGATACCGGAGCAGGATGTCTGAACGGCGGCCAGGGAGTAGCACCATTTTTCAGTTTACCCGATTGTTTTACGCTAAAAGTAGAAAAATATTTATTAAATAAATTGCTTCTTTACATACAATGAACGTTCTTGCGACAAATAAGTCTAAAACGTACTATTCCGTAAAACGATCCATGGATATCTGAAAATCTCTCCTGTGCACCGCTCGTAAGAGCACGTGCAACGGATCGAACAATTCGTCCCATACGTGAGGCATTGGTACGTACATGCCCTGTTGCATATTGCCACTCGCTTCAAGATTTGGAGGTCTGTACTGTGCTACCTGCAAAAATATACACGATTTATGGAATTATGTTGAAGACAAAGAGAGAGGGATAGAGAAAACGACATAACGACATAAAAAATTTAAAAAAATTAATTGAAAATTGATTTAGATAAAAAAATCTGTTAATGAACGTACTGCAGTCAAGACAGATTCAAAATCTCTGTTTTGTGTGGTTCCGCAACGTTCCGGCATCAGTTCTATCAGCTGACTATGTGTCTTATCACCGGTACATAACAACGTCACCATTTCGAGACGTGACATTTCAGGATCTGATAAACCTGAAATGAAAATAAATAACTCCCATTAAAGAGAGGAAGAGAAATATAACAGTTTTTTCTCAAATTTTTTATAATTATAAAAAGCTCACCGAGATTGGTTCTCACGTTAACCAACATAGCTAAAAATGTCAAACAGCTCTCTAACATCGGAGTACCATGCTCGCCCTCAAGATATTCGTTTTGCGGAGCATGATACAGGCACAAACTCATCCATTCCCTTACGTGAAATCTGCGAAGATTTTTCAAGATGTTAAAAAATCAGCACAGGTAAATAAATTCCATTTGAAATCGAAATATATTATTACACTTAAACAAAACAAAGAAATAAATATTACTTTTCAATGATAGTTTTTAGAAAAACGTCCGGTAGTAATTTTGTGGCGCAGATTTGCAATAGATAAAGATCGGCGTCCACCATGGAGTTGCAAAAATTGCACTGTATGTAGGTCATAGCTTGGCCCTTTATTTGCAATCCGTTGCGGACCCATAATCCATTCAAAATTTCGTAAAAAGCCACCTAAAAGCAAAGAAGATATTTTTTTGTTTTAAATAATATTTCATGTTTTAGATATTCACACAATAACATAGATGAAGAGGTATTGTAACCGCGATAACGCAATTGCTATGAGCTTCCTGAAAACGCGAAATATATGACTGCAGAATGAAATATCTGTCTGATCGCTATTTGTTGCGGCACGTTGATGTGTCATTAAAAACACACAAAGTATGTTTTCTGATGACAGACATACCTACGACTGTAATATGTCTCTTCATATGCGTGCACAGGATTTAAGCCAACCGCGCACAACTTACATAAGAATAATGAACACATTGCAATCTTCTATCTCTTTATGTAAATACATGTACGATAGATATATGTGTATATTAATATAAGTCATGCCATAATTGATTGATTCTTGACATTCTTGACACCTGATACAATAATTTTTAAAGCGATAACAACTCTATATAATTATTTATATACGTGTGTAATTAAGTATTTTTATCAGTTTTAGTTATTAATGCAATTGTCTACACGCGTTTCCAATTTTATAATAAGATTATACTTAATAAAATTTCTCTTAAACATGTCCTGCTCTTGAACTTAACATCGTCGATTGTGCTTTGCAGCACAATCCATCATGTGCATTCGTAGGATGCATATTATCGCTAAAGGATCATTCTATCTTTGCTTTACACATGTAACTAATAAACGATAAAGATATCGCCAGTCTTATCATCAGCCGTTGTCTCACAAGATAATGCTGTCAAGTACATCCACTTAAACGTTGTTAATTTTTACTTAAAAAATTATTTTTACTTAAAAAATAGATTTGCATTAAGTATAGAAATTTTTTGTAAAACAATTTTAATACTGGCCTGTTGTTTATTAGCACAAAGAGATGGATAATCTTTTCAAAATAAAGCGAGAACTTGAATCAGAACTGTTTAATGTCGAGATGCCACTTAAACAGACATCGAATGTGGCTGCATCAACATCTAATTTGTGTGTTTTTTTTATGAGAAACGTCGAAGAGAGACACAGGCGCGTGGGTAGAGCAGATACGATCCACATGTATGTATATGTTCACGCGTTGCATGTGTATAACCACGCGAGTACACAATAATCCCCTCCGTCTGTCCATTGCCATTCACTTGCAGCGCGTAACGGTCGTGCCCGTCGAGACTCACACAGCCGTTTAGTCCTGTTTAGTCCCGGCGCGTCAACCGACAAACTCGAACGGATTCTCCGAATTTCTTTTGTTTCGCGCGTCGCGACTCTCCTCCGACATGATCAAGTTCCGGATATCCGCGACTTTGATCCTCGTCCTGGTGACGCTGAACGGAGGCGGTGGCTTCGAACTCGGCCTAAATGACGCCTTGGACCTGATCAGACTCGGTCGCGAGACCGTGGTTGAGCTAATGGAATCCTGGGACATGATACGCACGCATAATAGCGGCGCCGTGCAAGAGCAGGATTATTTGTTCGTGAAGAGAATGGAGAAAGAGCTGCGGCAGCGCATCGACCGCGTGTCGAAGAAGATCGACGTCTATCAGGAACGGATGGAGATCAAGATCGACGCGATTCTGACACAGCTGCTGCTGCGACTGCCGATGCAGCGTAGACTGGACGACAGTCTCAGAGAGCTGGATCATTACATCGGCCAGGTGCTCGGGCTTTACAAGCTGTTCGAGAGATACGCGGAGAATCCGGACAGGTACGAGAAGTACACGATGGTGCAATTCGCAAAATCCTGCGTGTCGCCCAGATTGAACGACCTTCCGGACGTTCTCAAGTCGATACACAGGCTTACGGTGCCGTCCGAACAGCAGGTGTACAACAGGAGCATCCTCGTGCTTCTGGCCCATCAGATGCAGGTAGGCAAGCGTGTGACGATTGGGCAAACTGATAAACTTCCTGATTGATATCGTGCATACAACTCGTGACTGTGAATAACAAAATGAAAAAGAGGTTTTTTTTACTGAACAAACATTGTGTTAAACAGATGGTCCTTTGGCAAATTTTGTTTAATCATGAAATTGTGATCTTAGATTCAAATGTTTTATAAACAAATAAGATTATAAAGATATTCCCCAAATGACAGTCAAAGTCACAGCATGGATCAAGAATAGGAAAAGATATTTAATACAATAGATATTTGACAATAAGAACGAATATTTCTGACTACCTTTCTTTCAGATTTTGTTGGATTTTGACGCATATGCTTTAATAAATCAAGTTTTCATGTTGAGAATTATGGACAAAAAATGTCAACTGTTTTGTGTGGTGGCTTGAATTTTGTTTAGAAATAATATTCAAAAGTCTAATCTCTGATATTTTCACGAAAGTAAACAAATCCAACTTATCAAATCTAATCTGTCATTTAGTTCTTTGAGAGATGATAAAAGCTTTGTAAAACGCCGTTGTTACTTAAATGTCACACATGGGAAATAAGTTCATGAGAGAAACTTGATGAGAAACAAAATGATCTTACAATTTCGTGAACGTAATCGCTCATCGCGCCGCATCTGAGCATCATGGACTTCTCGGAATGACTAAACACATTCTTTCAGCTGCGACTGCAAGTGTGCGATATTACGTACTACATATAAATTTCGCTTGTCGACAATTAAAAACGTTGGAGACAACATGCGAAATTAATTTCGAACAGAATGCAAAAAATATTCCCATTCTTCGCATTATTTATTGTAACATTTAACAAATATGATTCAGCTACGAAGAATACTAATAATTATATTTAACTAATAATTATATGTACGCATGCAGATATAAATTGTTCGAACGGCTCGAGAGGTGAAAATGTTCGAGGAACTCTCGATAAACGAGGAGGGACCGCTCATTGTCCGTTGTAAACTGGAACGTCAGCCCGGATACAAGTTTACGTTGTAATGTACAAGAATTAGTCATCGAGTCGGCCGTCATCGCGGCCAATAAGCGGAATCCGTGGAAATCTAGATCTCAAGCGATCAGAAGCAAGCAACAATACGAAAGAACGTCGTTTTATACTCCGAGCTGAATTGACAAGAGGGATCCAGTGTTACGAGTCCCGTGGTCCGATAACATCGTAACAGGAACCCTGTTGTATCTATTAAGCGCGGACGGGGGCGGGCATTAGGTGCTGAGAAATGATATATCGCGCTCTGGATCAAGTGACTCCGCTGAAATGAATCTGCCGTGTGATTTTACTCGGGGTTTTGAAACAAACAAAAAAAAAAACAAGTAGAATTACATCGACGGAAATCTGTCATTTTCCGCGACGTTTCGTCGCGGCAAATAACACGAATCAGCGAACTGTGGCGCACAAGTCATTCGATTAAAATCGACTTTAAAAAAGTTTGAAGTTTCAAAAAAATACGATTTTTAATTCGCACATATCGATTGTGTTTCTCTCGAGTGAGAGATGAGGAGATATTGATCAGTTCTGCAACAATATTAAGCGAGCGATTGAGCGAAAGAGGTTGATATATATAAGCTATGTTTTAACGAACATGAGAGAATTGTACTTTGGAGTTTTAATTAGGATATGATATAGAAGATGGTTTAGAAGATAGTATACTGTTGAGAAGTTGCGACATGCAGTCTATATTTCTTTCACACGGCTCTGATAAAAATTTTCTGTTGCACTTTGTAGTTGGTGAATGATCTTACGTAGCTACGAGAGAGAGAGAGAGAGAGAGAGAGGGAGGAGAGTTTTTCGCGCGTTTCTCGCAAGTGTGAATACATCAAATGGATGAGAGGAGAGCGCGGGACGTGCGCGCACGGAAGATACGTAACACCACGAGGGGAACGACGTGGGGATCAGCGGGGGTCCGGAGGTGGACAGGAGACATCGGCGCATGAAAGTCAGTCGAGTATGGTCGACCGATCGGTGAATGTGCGTTGTTGGTTTACTTCAACTACCCCGGTGGCTGTTCTCCCGCGATCAATCGTTATTAGTCGGGGGACACGTTTTCCCGCATTCCACTGCAAATTGTGTCACGGTGAAAAAAAGGTGCTTTGTCGACGAATTTTTTTTCATCGAAAGTCCGAATCTTGCAAGTTGTGACCTGTGATTGTACGAAGAGAGAAACAAATTAGAAAGCGCAAACGCGTGCTTTGATGACATGATTGTTAGAAAAACAAATTTTTCAATGTACGCACTTGTGTGCGGTACAAATCGACTTAAACTCGAATAACACATTCGATATACCTAAGTCATTAAAAGATAAAGATGGCCGTTAAACGAAAAACGGTTTTAAACGGTGTTTCTAAGTATTTTTTCTTATAGTTGTTTTTCTCGATTTTCTAACACTCATATTGAAATAAGAAGTTCGTATAAACATACGTTTCGTAGTGCCACAATCTCTCAGGATTCTTTCTATCAATTCTTTTTTCCTCCATGTTTGGCTATTTTATTTGACCACCACTGCGCCGTGTTCACTGGTCATCGATTGTAGTTGAAAGAAGCAATTTAACTTCTTTGTGTCTGTTTCTTCCGAGGTTTCCCACAGAATTGTGTTTGCGCGAACGGAAGAAACATTGAAATACATGAGAATCAGAGTTAACTTCAAATAACGCGTGTTAAACGTTGAATTTTAAAATTTTTATATAAATTTAAAATTTCATTTTTATATAAATTTAAAACTTACGTTTAATACATCAAGTTTATATTTACGGGAAATGTTGATTCGGCATATTTTTGATACCCGCGCTCTTCAACGGACGTTGATAGCGGTCGCAATTACAAGTGTCGCCAGATTTCTCGTAATTTAAATTTAGGAGTGACCGGAAATGGCGCGCGAAGAACACGGGACGAGTCGAATAGATGAAGGAAAGAAAACTTTGCAAAATATTCCGCAATTTTGCTACGATTAGTAACAAAAGCGCTTATTTAACTTTGTTGGAGAAAAACAGCGGCACCCAGTGCTTTAGTTTTCTACCGGACTAGATTATGCACTAAATGCGTCATTACGAACTCTCCTCTCTTTCCTCTCGTGCGTTACGTCGACCGCCAAACATGATATATATCTTCTCATTCAATGATGACGTTTACTGATGCAGAAAGGTCGTTGGGTTTTATCTCGCAGTGGAAGATACAACTTGCTATTTAAATCGCGTGTACACGCCTGATAAGACACACTGAAAATATTGAATAATAATATCATTAAAAATTGACTAATTAGACAAGCATTAATAAAAAAAAAAGAAATAATAATATAAAACGATTTATATAATGTACGATCACAGGATTCACAATTTTCGCATTCGCGTTCTCTTAACGTCCACAGATACAAGTTTTGCCGAAGTAGGTAAAAAAAAAACAACAAAGAGAAATAAAATCTTGCTGAACGGCATATAAGTGAAGAAGTGAGTCACCGGTGAAGGTCTGACTTGAGAAAAATGAGACACCTCGCGCGTTGTTGGCTGTTTGTGCTGGGCGCGTTGGCTGCGGTGGCTCTTGCCGCGATCGGGAATGACGCGTCGACGGTCGACAAACTCAGACAAACTCTGCTGCAGTTGGAGCAGGAGTTGAAGAAGAATCTCGCCGACGAGCGAAGATGGATGAACGTAACGAACGAGCAGGAAAAGTATCTGTATCTGATCAAAGCGTACAAGAGATTCGGCAACGAATTGGACGAACAATTCCCCATACACCGACAGGATCATTTGCAATCCTTAAACTCCATGTGGCTCTGGGCCCGTGCAAAGGTCGAGGCGAAGAGTGTCAACGGCTTGTACAATGTGTTCAGGCAGATGCAGCGCGAGATCGTCGAGCTGAACGCGCCGATTAATGCAAAGCAGCTGGCGAATTTTGCCGAGACGATTCTGCGAGATCCTAACGCCTCGATACCGAGAGCTCTCGATCGTATTATGAGTCTGATTCTTCACGAGAAGTTGTTCCTAGCAGCTTCTCAGGTATCTTAGACACAAAGCAGTTAAGATCTAAAAGAACTGTTTCCATATAATAAGCAAAATTCTTTAACAATGTACACAAAAACAGTATTTTCCTTTGTGACAGGTTTTAGATAAATTGAAAGAAGACGTTGTTTTGGGTTCAGACAGAAATGTGGTTTTAATTAATTTATAATAATTCAATATCTAGGATAAAATGTTTTTGTTTTGTCCGTGCAGGAAGCGTCGCAACAAATGTGCAATGAGATGCAATCGCCGCAGCAACTGCTGTACAATTTGTACAATGCCGTGACGTTAACGGAGATCAAGGGTTACAGTATGATTCAATTCTCGTACATGTTGCTCACTTTGTACAACGAAGGTACTTGACATCGACAATTACGTTTAAGTATATGCTTGTAGAATATTTTTTTGTACACAATCTATAAATTAATTTAATATCTACAAATTAAACTCCCCCACTTGAAACGCGTTAAAAATACGATTTCTAATCCTGAACACAGGCAATAACTTTAACGAAGAGATTCAAATGCTGAAGAATCAATATGAGACCAGAACGTCCGAGACACTGAGAGCGGTAAAAATCGCAATGGCCTTCGCTCCGAGAGGTCTTTGGAGATGTGATCCAAGCAGACACAAGTTAGGTAAAAACTCTCTAACAAATACGATAATTAAATGCACGTGTACGTATAATTTACAAACAAATTATCGCTTTGTTTTTAGACGAAACCTATACAGAGTTGAAACAAGTGTTTCAAGGATACATTGTAAACGAGGTGGATCTGAACGGCGACAACACGTGCAAGGAGAACTGTGCTTATTACGGATACACCAAGCAATACGGTTGCTATCAGAATCAATTTTGCGCGAGACAACGCCAGTGCAACGGCAAGATACTTCACTGCGAATACATCGATTCTGACATGTGGATCTGTCCCTCGGTATGTTAATCGGAAGAGCTAGTTTGATTTAAGTAAAAACGCAGTTTGATTTACGGATCAACACTTGTACTGTTACAAAACACCAAGTGTACAGAAGTGTTCATTCGATAAATTTGGATATTCTGTTACTTAGGAGAGAAACAGCAACAGAAGATACGAATACATTCAGTACGAGAACGGTCTCGTTTACGGAAAGAAGAACACGTGTCAGCGCGCAACGACCAAAGTTGACAGCTGGTGGCGATGGCTCTTCTGGCACTGCAGCTATTGCTTTTGCTATTGCGACGATCACACTTTGAATTCCGATCGTTACTTCAGTCTTCGATCTGTGACGTCCGACATCTCGAATAACAAGTAATAGCAAGAATCTAATATACATCTCGGTGAAATAACAATACAAATAATATTTTAACTTCAAAAAAAAAAAAAAAAAGAATAAGTTAAATAATACACGTACGTAATTATTTCCAGAGTTATAACCGGGGCGAGATTGAGAAAAGTGAATCAAGTTATTCACATACAAATTCAAGAGGGCCAGTTGCTCCCACGTGGAGTAATTAATGCGTCTACAATCGAATGGCAGCCGATTGATGGCTTTTCTATCATGGACAGTAACGTCAGAAGCGGCGTTGATTATCACAAAATTGTGTGGGAAAAACGTGCTTTGGATCTCGACGATCTGGTGTCGGCGCAAGATCATCTGTTGACAGGTATCGACGCGTCGAAATTCAATTTGTTCATAAATTTTGCTTGTTTGTGAAAAAAAAACCAAACAAATTATGACGAATTTTATACAAAATCAGGAATCCGATTCCGAATGGTCGGCAGTCGCTTGAACTTGGAAATCAAGGTGACACCGTTCAATTTCACATCTGGATCGTTAATTCAACCGGAGGAGAAAAGTTTTTGGCACAGCAACGACGTTACTGACAGGTAATAATTATTTTATCATTTTTTTCTTCTTCTTTCGAGAAACAAGTGTTCAATGATGTTCAATCACAATTCTGCTTTTAGAACTGAGCTGAAGCTCGTCGATCCCGACATACCGATTCGTGATCTCATTCAGCACGTACCGGATTCCGAGGTGAATCAATATTTGAATTTCGCACCGAGCGATCGACGAAAAGACGCCGCACAAAGCACGATTCCCTTCATCGACGTTCAACCGATTGCGCCGAATCCGGCAGTACCGATCGCCGGAGCCGGTGTTATTCACAAAGGTCACGTAGGTTCGGGCGGCTTCGTCGCCCTGAAATTAATAACCTACGACTTCGCGCCTCATTTGCAGATTGATCTGCCGCCGGCACCACCGGTTCTCGAAGCTCCGAACGAAATAAAAGCTTCGTAAAATTGTTCATCTTTTTTTCTTTTTATACTTCGTTAAAATATTAAAGAAACCTGTGATTTTAACAAGAACCTCAATGCACATACCGAGGTGTGAAACGCGTATTGAATGGTTGAATATAAAATGTCGAATTCTGACAGTTTTATGGAACGTAATTGATTTAAAAGGAACAAATATTGATAGTTTAACATTTTGAAGCTGTAAATGCTTCTTTATTTTTTCATTTGTTTTCTTTTTTAAATTTCTTATTTTTTATCTAAATGAAAATTGCTTGGGAAAAATTCACTCTTTACTTCAGTTTTCTCAACCATTTGTATATAATTTTGTTTGCTTGAAGATTATCTCTGAGATTGTTTTATAAACAAAATCTGCCGACATTTCATATCCAACTCTGACCTAATATGTTTAGATTTCGTTGTGAACTCTTTGTAATTACGTACGGATTTTTATATAAGATTATAAACTCATTTTATATACTCATAGAGAAATACACTCGTAATGAAATAGTGTACTGTCAAATACCAAATAAACTTATAATTTATAAGTGTAAAATGTAACAGAAGATCTTTGACCACAGAATCTTCACAAATTAGTTTCTCTTACTTTTAATAGTGAAAAAATTCACCTTGAGATTTATCATATTAAAAAATGCAGAAATATATCGAATATATGGTGAAAAATACGTGTATTAGAACAGAAAAACATTTCTGTCTGCATTTCTCAAATTTGATTTGATTGATCATTAAAATATTTGATTTCAAGTTTAAGATTACTTTTGTCTATCGCGATAAGCGTTCAAAGTCTTTCAATATATTCAAATATAACAAAGAAATCTGTGCGCGCTGACTTCGCCTATATATGTAATATAAATTTGTATGCATGCATCAGAATGAGCGAAAAAAAAAGAAGATATGCTTCGTTCTAATTATTAATTCTTTGTGGTTTGAATTTAATCACGTTTTTCATTTAATTTAATTAAACACCGATCGAATAACTAATCAGCGTGAAAGACGCTTTCATGTTTAAATCTTTCAAGCATTTTAACAAAAGTAAATAAATTATGTAATATTTATCACCCCACAAGGAATTAATAAAACTGCGAAAAGAAAAGTGCGAACTCACTTGTATTCGTAGCGGGTGCATCATGAGAAGATGCAGCACATCCGTGGGCGGTAGCAGCTCGCGTAGAGTCGCTCCCTGTTGTCTGATCGCCTGACACATGAACACCGCGAGATATCGATGAAGCGGCAGATGAAACGACACTTGTAAACTATCGCTCTAAGAGAAGATAATAAAGTCAGTACATGTAATCCTATGTAACGCAGTATCTAAAATAAACGAAAACGAAACTCACCACGTTTGGATCCGTGTAGTTGACAGCGTCGAGCCAATCCTGCAAAGCTGTGAGACAATAATTGAGCACTCGTCGGCTGAGTGCTGCGCTCTCGGGTCCGCGAAGGTGCGACACCATAGCCCACATTGGATACGCGCTAGCCTCTAGCTCGGCACTGAATGCCGCGTAATACGTGTTGGGTTCAAATTCCACGTGCTGACTCAATTCCCTCTGATTGACGTTCATGCCTTGGAACATCGACAAAAAGTCAAACCACATTTCCAGAAGAGTGTTATCACTCATGAATCGGACAGCGACCGGTTTGTGCGACAACACGTTGTTCAGATCGGAAACCAACGGCCAGTAACAATGCTCCTTCATCACCTGACGTCCGCAGTCCACGACGTAATGAAAGTTCTTATCCGGATCTGTGTGAAACAGAAATCAAAACTAATAAATCTTTTCGCGTGATTGCATGTATTTTCGACTTTTTTTTCTCACATTCATATATTTTGAATCTTTAATTGTAAAAATACACGCGGAATATACGTACCATGTAGAGTATTTTGAATGAGTATTTTACTCATCATGTATTTCAAGCTGATAACCATCACGTGTAACAACTTCAGCTGATCAACCATTTTTACGGCTAGCTTTTGGTTACTAAACAGCTGAAAAATATAAAGTTGGATGTGAATATAAAATCAATAAAAAGTTAGGTGAAACTATGTAACAAAAATTTACCTGCACGCTAACATGCACCACTCTATTGCTCAGCGTGTCGGGATCCGTAGAACGTTCGAGCATCATTGAGATTCTACTGTAATGTAGCACGAAGGCGCGAGTTAAAGCTTCCTTGTAGTCGGGATCTGGCAACATGTTTAAGAGAAGACAGACCAATTTCTGCGGAAACTCATAAGCAACAGTCCAGAACATCAGTTCCTCCAAAAATGTAGTGTGTTCCAAATGTTCTTGAAGCGACACGCATTCTGAGACAAGGTGGATTGTTAAAAATATTCGTTCAAGTTGTATAATTCGTGCCTTTTATTACACTAATAAATTGTTATTAGTAAAATGAGATCGGGATAATCGGCAAAACATTTATATATATATAATTGCTTCACACTGAAGTTTAGATCGCTTACCTTTATATTCGTCAGGGGGTTCTGGATTTGGCAACGACTTGACGGCATGTTGATATATTTTATTACTATCTTGGCAATAATTGTCGTATTCCGATTGTCCTGTTAAGTTTGACGGATCCATGAGACCTCGATATTTTTGTGGATTTGTGAGAGCTGATGTCATAACGCGTCTCATTAATGCGCCCATGTTGTTAAGATCGAGCAGCATCGTTAGATATCGATCCGCCTCGTGTATAGCGCTTCTGTAATCTGGTACTCCCATTTTACTGAAACACACAAAAAAAAAAGGATTATTATACAATACTATTCGAACAACATATTGCACCTCGTTGCGCTTGTGAAGAAAATTTTTATAAACTTTTTTACTTTCAAACATACCAGTTCTCGCGCAAATGTTGAATAAGTCGCAGAATAATTCTAGGCATCATTGCCTCGGCTACACACATCAGGTCTGATGGTGCGACTGACTTGTTTACAGCAGCATTTGGCCCGTGTCTATCACAAAATCTGTGAGATCAAAAATAAGTTAACAACTGATACAAATCCATTCAAAAATTATTGAATCTTACAAGAGAATCTTGTTATAATGTAGCTTCACAGAAAGTTTATATTACGATATTGTTGAATAAAAGTTAGATGTCTTACAATAATAAAATTGAAAGTAATTAAAATATACAGCAATTAAGACGACACCGTTATGTATCTGGTAGTTTTTATTACTGATTGTATGTTGGCACAACAGTCTTACCCAATTTCCTTCATCACATTTGTGTCGCCACAATCACATGCACCACCTGCTTGGCTAAGAAACATGTTGAAATCATGTCGATGATGATTTCCCTTCTTGAAGCACTCTGTACACAAGGACATGCAGGGAGAAATACCGCAAGTACGGCAACGATACGCTACAAAATTTGGTGTCCACACCAAACCACAGGTTGTAGCATTATCGTAAGTACGTACTAAAAAGAAAAAAATTATTGTTTTTGATAAAATAATTACATTGTAAAGTAAATAATGGGGTAACTTTTCTAACTCTTTTTAACAAAACAGTTGTCAGTTTTTAATGTAAAGAGAAATGTGTCAGAAAAATATATGTACAATTGATGATTGATTTAAATTTATAATTTAATTACAAGTTGACTAATGCGTGTTTATATTATTCATTTTTGATCGCAAAACTTGAAAATACATAACGCATAAAACTTGTGCAACATCGGCATCAAAAATTCAATGTAATTTCTATAAACGTAAGTTAGGTTGGAAAGCTAAGAGAGCTCTATACTTGTCTGCCATGATTATATGTTTACCTGAAAAATTTGGCGCTGCCAAATACGCAAATTGTGCATATTTATATCCGCACTTATAAAAGTTTGTGATGTAAACGACATATCGAATAGTGTTAAACACGCATCGCAATAAAAACTATATAAATACCCCGTGCAAAATGTATCTTATCCAGAAACAAATTTTAAACACTCGAGTTTTGCTCGGTTTTGTATGATTTAAGAAATTAAAAAAAAAAAAAAATAATAATGATTTAGAGAAAAGTTGTCATGCGTAGGTTTTTTTTCAAGCGTTAGGTTTTTTGCAAGTAAAACACAGAAGCTCGCCGTCTCGTCACGGACGTCTACCTGTGCTGGCGAATTCGTCGGGCGTGCGACCGCCGGCCATCAGCCACTTGCACCAGTCAATGGTCTCCCAGTCGTCGATGGCCGTGCTGGGGTTCAGCAAAACGTCCAGCAGCTCGTTGAGACAGCCACCAGTGTCCCGGCTGACATAAGCGGCCGCCCCACGTTTGCCCTTGCCCATTAGCACCTGTACGTCCGGGGATGTGTTTGAGGTCGAGGCCATCCTGAGCCTGGTTATTTACTTCGGAAGAGCACGACGTTGTCGTCGTTGCTGTTGTCGTACTCTCGGGTCTCGGTTAGAAACACTTAAAACTTTTATTTATTTTCGGAGCAAGTAAGGTCCACGGACCAAGCATTCGGCCAGTGGTCCCGCATATCAGCACTGGGAGGACGCGTTTCCTCCCAACGGCATCGACCCGGAAAACTTCGTCGTCGTCGTCGTCGTCGTTGTCGCAGCGGTCGCGGCTGACAACAGCATGACGAAGTTCGATGGTTCCGTGCGAGTGAGGGCTCGCCGTGTGTAAAACGGCAAACGTTACGCGGCCGCCGCGCGTTTACCGTATGCGGTAACCGCGACAAACCGGTCGTTGAATACAGCAACTTCCTTCCGCGTTCCCGGTCACGCGTCTTCTTCAGGAACAGATAGGCACTGGACAACGACAGGAACGCGCACGACTACGGATGACTCGCGCCCAGCGGGCGAAAATTGCGACGACACGACACGACACGGCACGGCGTGATACGAAACTTGTGCACGAAGATACACGAAAGGAGGTTCGTAGTGCAAAAACCGCAGAAAATGTATATCAACGAACGTCGAAGAACTGATCGATGAACCGATCCGATCAAACCGATTAAACCGAGAAAAATGACCCAAGAACGAGGATCGGAGCAGCCTCCACTGGCGCGTCCACTCGCGTTTGCTGTCTCGCTCGACGATTACTGAACTCGTCTGCTTTATCGACGTGGTTGAGGTCGAGACAAGTTGGTCGAGACGAGACACAAAACGCTAATATGAATTTTAATATATACATCAAATCAAGACCGATCAAGACGGATTTGTTAGATCCGGTAATTACAACCGCCGTATATTTTGTCTTCAGGTTGTGCCTCTCTTCTTTCTCTTGTCAATGATTTTTACATGGTTAATTAATGAATAATGACTACCTATTTTAATAGTAAACATTATTTCGGAGTAAAGTCGGGAACACATGAAAAAAACTTAAGCTTTAAACAAATCACAGGGTCCTTCGCGCTTCGACGAGGACGTTCTTCACATTGCCTGCGAGTGGCCAATCGCAGGCTAACTGCTCAAGTTGGTTCGTGTGTGTCCGGCTTAAAAAGGACACGGACTTTTTCGTTCGGAAGTTACTCCAGTCCGTAGTAACAGCACGTACCCTTTAAGCGAATAAACACAAACAACAGAACATTCTAATTCTGTATTCGAACGATCGGGTTCTTCCTGACGGAAAATAATAAGCGAAGATATGAATGTAATAGTAAATAATAGCAAACAGATGACAATGAGAACGGTTATAAGTTTTCTGAAAAGTAGCGCTAATCTGTCAAGAGGATATGCCAGCACCGTGGGTGACTACAACATTGTCTGGGTAAAACCTAAAAAGAAGACCAGAGTCGAAAAGCTCATGACTGACAAATCTGGTGACCAGGGACTGGAAGTCGACATAAAACCGTCTGACTTTTGCAACAAGTACGACGAGTCTCCCGAATTAAAAGAGTAAATATCAAACTACTATAATCAGATACATTCTAATACCTAACATGTTATTTATGTATTATCACTTTTATATTAGTGCTAGCGATATTGTTAAAAAAATGTTTACGTTGCAATTTCAACCTCGCAAAGAAAAATACTTTGTTCAGAAAGAGAAGATTATGGATTTAGTGAAGAGGCATGAATTAGATAAGAGATCTCCAGAAGCTCAGAGTAAGCTGCAACTATGACTAAATCCTTATAATCACTCACTGAAATTGCTTGAATGATACTTTGCACTTTTGGTTTTTAGTTGCTGCTCAGACTAGTCATATATATAATTTGCAAGAATATGTAGTGAGACATCCGTATAACAGTAAAGGAAGAGTGGCTTTGAAAGAAGCGATTGAGAAGAGAAAAAAATTGTTGAGATGTCTTCGATTAGCTGATTACAGACGTTTTGAATGGATTTTGGAAAAACTTAATCTTATTTACAAACCACTACCAGAGTTGTGCAAACAAACTAATTAGTTTATTTCTTGTAATTAAGTGGATGTTACATGTGTGTTGTACACTTTGCAGGCCGCCGTTTCAAGTCACTAGGAAAGATTCTTTTAGACGATTAACAAAAAACCATTGTGACACTATTGTGAAAGACAAATTGAGCAAGTATGAAAGTGAAATGAAAGAGTTGCAAAAAGAATTTTACAAAGAAAAGGCTGAGAAGCTTGCGTTTATCAGAGAGGAAGAATTAGCATGTAATGTAAAACCAACAGTAAGTGAAGAAGATGTTAGACGCGCTCAAGAAAAAGCGACGGAATATCAAATGTAATGTGTATGTTGTTATTTAAAAATAATATCAAATGTTTGTATAATAAGTTTATTTTTATTTCAATATACATCAGTATGGGATATAACTACACCCAGACATGTTACATCACAACATGTTTTTGCATAAAAGCCAAAGACTATCACGGTTTCAGTGTAGCTTATTGTTTCTAAAACAATACATCTTTAAAAATTAATGTTAAAGCTTGTATTCACAATTTTAAAAAGCGTCTGAAATTCTCTTGGACGAAGTGATAATGCGATTGGTTTGAATTCTATAGTACATACATAGAAATAGGCTTTGACATGGTTAACATCTCTGATTTATCGGCAGAGTTCACAAACCCATTCCTTGGTATAATGACAAGTTGGTCGGTCCTTTTGATGACTGTATATTCGAGTGTGTGCGGTACTGTGGTAAACAAATTTTAAATCGCAGGTAATCTATCGTATAAAATGCCATCGAATTTGAATTTATATGATTAAGAACTTATTAGATTCATTCACGTATTTCAATGATAGTATTTTACAATCGGCACAAAGTCCTTGCGAGATATTCCAAGTGCAAAGAGAGTATGCATGTGTTTTAAAGACATTTTAGCTACTTCTATATTAAAAATGCTAATATATGAACAAAATCGCACATTTTATATTAACATTTTGTTGCATTATTGTTATACACGTACAAATTATATAGATTTTGTTCTTCTTTCGTTTGTAATTCACGTGTACCTATTTACAGAGGTTAGATCAGTTTTGGTTAGGTTTTTTTATTCAAAACGCGACAAGAAAGCATGAAGAAATTTGAGTAATTTGTGTAATTGTATAACAGTTGTAGTTTTACTAAGTAATTAATGAAACATAACGTTTGTATTATTTGATTTCTAGCCATGGTGCGTATGAACGTTCTCAGTGATGCTTTAAAGTCCATCAACAATGCTGAGAAGCGGGGAAAGCGACAAGTATTGTTGAGACCCTGCTCGAAAGTAATTGTAAAGTTCTTGACTGTCATGATGAAGCATGGTATGTAAATTTATACAAGGTGTATATATTTTTTTACTTCTTTTGTATATAGAAATGTACTTTCAATAAATGTTTATATTCAGGGTATATTGGAGAATTTGAGATTGTGGATGACCATCGTAGCGGTAAAGTAGTAGTAAATCTTACTGGCAGATTAAATAAATGTGGTGTAATCTCACCTAGATTCGACGTACCTATTAATGACATTGAGAAATGGACTAACAACCTTTTACCTTCTCGACAATTTGGGTAAATATTTACACAGATAATGCAGTTTTATAGTCATTGATTTATTTTGGAAACAAGCATGTGAAAATGAGTTACTTAAGTTTGAGAGGTGAGAATAATAACACAATTGTGTTTCTATTTTAGCTATGTTGTATTGACAACTAGTGGAGGAATCATGGATCACGAGGAGGCCAGAAGAAAACATCTTGGTGGTAAAATACTGGGATTCTTCTTTTAATGTTTTAAGTAAATAAACATGTAAGAAAAAAACTGTATGATTAAATTTTTGTTATGGATGCCCCTCATCTTTTTATTCTTTTGTGTAAAGTAAAAAGTGTGAATTAGAAAAGTAGAATGAGTTATTGTAGATGTTTGTCACGCTCGTTTGTTACATTCTTAAAAACATTCTGAAGTTGAAATGTATATATGTTCAATCATTTTTAAAGAAAAAGAATCTTGCTCCAAAAACATTTATAGTAAGGTCCATTAGATGATTATTTCTAATTCCGCTAGATGACTCTGAAATTGTACTTCATTCAGCTTTTTTCGACTGTAGGTAGTTTGTAGTTACGCACATTTATCGCGTGAGGTCATCAAGATCGACTTAGAGGTTGTCACTTCTGTCTCTACCGTAAGTGATTGCAAGTATATCCAAAACAACACACACAATGATCAACCAGTAAGAGTATAATAAGTATACTCTTATCTTTATTATTAGATCAATCTAATTTAATCCAGCTCGAAATATGGCCAAAACTAAAACGATCAGCAAAGGATGTCCTAAGTGCGAACAACAGGTATTTTAATATTCTCTCGTAAATTTTATATATTTATTATTTATTTTTATACAGTTTACGCTGTATCTCTTTTGTATATAAATTTATATGCTTATGGGTTAGAACGGTACTGTGAATATTCATTGTCTCATGAATCAATAGTTCAAGTTTTTTGAGAGTGTTATATTTTTTTTTAACAAAATAAAAGTCTTTGCAAAAGAAAAACAAATTTACTATTATAAAAAGATGTGCAAAAAAATTATAAAATAATAGACCTACTTAAGCAAATGCATTTTTAAGTATTTTTTAAATATCTTTCTCTCTCTCTCTCTCACGTAACAAAGGTTACGTGTTACACACACACACACACACACAGAGAGAGAGAGAGAGAGAGAGAAAGAGAGAGGTAGAGATATGTTTATATCATAGCTAATAAGTTGGAGTCTACATATATTTATAATATTTATAAGATAATTATCTTGAAGTTTTTTATATAAATTTTATTGCTAATAATATTTTGCTTGAGGAAGTTTATTTTATAATTTAGTTTTTTATACAAATAATTTAAATCTCAGAATAACATATGTATGTATATATTCTCTAAAATAAATAAAATTTATTAGTATAATTTTATACAATAAGGTACCTGTTGCCTGCAAAGCCTGTCCATGTGGCCATTCCTTTTTTAATGCACGACGTAGTTCTATCAAAAGTCCACCAAGTCCTGACAGTGGAGTGATGAAAACCAGGAGAACAAATCGTATTAAACGTGAGAAACCAAATTATTACGATGCTTTGGAGTATGATAAGCAAATGAAGAAAAGTGCTAAGGTAAAACTTTGTTAAAGAAATATTAAAAACAAGCTCTAAGTCAATATTATTGTCTCTTGCAAAAGATAATAATCTTAATAAAATGATTTCTTTTGAGAATTCACAGAAATGTGTAAAATTGGCTTCTTCGTTACATATTAGATTAGGCGAACTACAGACACAGCAAATGACATTGACTGTCGGCAGTTGAACAAAAAGAAAAAAAGAAAGGGAAAGAGCAAAGGTAAGAATGGCAGCAACAGCGGCGTTGGTGACGACGATGATGAAATGGATGGAATAAATGGACTATCTCCGGAAAAACAACTCACATGTTCTCTCATATTGCAAGAATTGAACAACAAAATGAAACAAGTAGCTTGGAAGCCTACATGAAGTCTACAATAAATGTAGATAAATGGATATCTTTTCTGAGAGTCTGACGATTGTCAATCAGACATGATTACGTTAATAAGACGTAAACAAAGTCTGTAAATCTGACATTACATCGGTTTCGGTCATCCCATAAAAAATGATCGACTGCCATTAAAGGTTCTTTGTGCAATACTTTCTATATGTCGCAGTATTCTTATATTTAATTGTGATCGAAGAATGTGATGCTATATCAAGAATATCATTCTGTATAAAAGTACATGTAGATTTATAATTTCAAATTATTTCGCATATAAGTCGAATGCTATTCATATTCTCACAATTAGTCTTAAGTATGGAAACTCATTAAAAATATGTATTTATTAAATTGCTATATTTAACGATATAAAATGCAAACAAAGACTTCACAGTTTAACGAATAAAACTAGTAGTACTCTTAATCTATTTTTTAAGATTAAATATAGAACATGTATTTGTATATATACAATGTATGTAAACACATATTTGTATATATACAACTTATAATTGTATATATACAATGTAAATAAAAAACTACATAAGGTTTAAAACTTGGAAAGTTTTCTTTTAATACGTGATACATTCTTAAAGACTTTTAAAAATTACTGTTGTAACGACGCGTGCAAATAAACAAAAACCCGAGAAAACTACATTGTATTTCTACAACTTATATTTATTTACTCTTATAGAAATTTATCTGTTATACAGGATTTTTGTTATTCAAAAAAAATATATGTATTATTATTTTGGCCAGTAATAAATTTGAGATTTACCACAACTAAATTTCTGTAAGGGTAAGCAATTTTGAGATAGGAGACATTTTTTTTTTTTTTTTTTTTTTCTATTACACATTAGATCACTTTATTATCTCTCTCTTACTCTCACAACGATCACATTTTCAAAATAATTTATTCTTTCACAGTAGTGTCTTCTTGACGATTGTTATTTTCGACATTTACGGGCAGCTTTGTTGCTGTTGTCGAGTTTGGTTGATTCTCATTGAAAACTAACAATAGAGGCAGACCCCCTATGACCATACACGTGCCCATGCACAAGAAACACACAGTGTAACTTCCGGTTACGTCGCGCAGATAACCTGGAACAATATCGTACGTTATTGCACGCTTAAATTGGAAAGAAATAAGAAATGAAAATTTTTTTGCTGTTTTATTGCTATTCTTGATTTAAGATGAAATCTGTTCTCTCTCCGTTGGAGAGAGAATATAATATTAATACAAGGGAAATGGTAAAAGATAATTGAGCGTATGTATACGCGCGCACGCTCTTGTGCATCTTTATATTTTTATCTCCAGTCTTTTGTGCAATTACGCGCGTGAATAATTGGCATAATATATAGTGTAATAATGTTCAATATATTTTTTGTCTCCGAGATTATACGAGAATTAGATTATATATATTAGATTATACATGTTTTCATATTGACGAAGTGTATGTGTGTACATGTGTGTGTGAAATATTAATAAAATCAAGTTTTTAAACTCGTATATATAAAAGAGATTGCGTTGCGAATAAAAAAAATGATAAATAGAAAAAATGTCACACATTATAAATTTGCTAAATAATCGATATAAAGTAAAAAAAGAATATCTTTCCAAGACAAATTTTGACGTAAGCGTGTACCTGTTAAAGGTGGAATGGAGATTGCTCCGAAACTCTGAAACATTCTCACGAGACCGTAGCTAGACGATATTTTATCGGTGCCGTATTGATCAGCGAGCAGGACGGGAACTAGGAGGAACCAACAACCTAGGCACAATCCGTACATGCCGACGGAACACGCCAGCACGTAAAAGGAGTGAGCCATTGGGATTGCCAGGACCGCCACACCGGCACCCACCACACTGTTTAAACGACAAAAAAAGAAACGTTGACGTAGAACATATTTTCTCATCCGTTTTAAATAATTTAACTCTCGAAGGATTAATAGCTGATTACCTTCCGATGTATCCTTTTCGTCGATCGAACAGCTTCAAGTCGGACAGCCAGCCGAGGCCGAGCCTGCCGCAAAGATCCAGAACGGCGGAAATAGCCACCAGATATCCGGCCTCCGATTTTGTGTAACCGGCGGCGTGTACGTACGCCGGCAAATAATACAGCATGTAAGGGCTGCCGGTGGACATCAGACTGACGGAGAAGCACATCATGATGAACTGCGGATTCTTTAGTAGCGAGAGATCGAGATAACGCGTAAGTCTCTGCATGAACGTGAGTTTGGACTCTGACGATGCGGTCAGCGTCAAAGACGGCATCCTGCTCAGCGGCGACGGCGGTTGTTGTTGCTGCTGCTGCTGCTGCTGCTGTTCCGGCGGCCCCATCGCCGTTACGGACGATCTCAGAGATCTCAACGACGATCTGGCGGCCTTGTACACGCACGTCGAATCAGTGGACAGATCCTCCACACTGTGCAGGATGCTGGAACTGCGAATTTTGGAGATTGGTTTCATGCGGAGACCCTCGCCCATTACGTCTTTCTCCTCGTCGCTGTCGGTCAGTTCGATCATCACGGCGCTGTGTTGGTGGAACAGCTCGTTCAGCACATTATGCCGAGCGGTCGGATCATTCGCGAACAAAAGATCCAACTTTTGCTGCTTCGATTTTTCTTGATCCTGATGAAAAGGTAATCAAATATATTGTAGAAAAACGTATTTATGTGTAAATAACACTGAAACTTCAATATCTTTGACAGCTCGATCGTTACCTGCTCTTTCTCTATTTTCGATTCGATCTTCTCCGCCGAGGTGTTCTCTTCAGGTGCGTAATTTTCGTCCAGCGGCCGATACAGCGTCGCGCTGACGCATACGTGCAACATGCAACCGCCTAGTAAAAGTATCGTGCCGTGAAAGCCAAAATCTTCCACCAGAAACTCGATCAGAAGCGGAAACACGAAACTACCCGCGGCGGTTCCGGACACGCAGATTCCATTCGCTAGGGCGCGATGTTTGTCGAAATATTGCGAGACCAGGATTATACCCGGTGTCGTGGATAAGCCACCGCCGATACCTGTAAGAACGTTTCTTTTACTTTTTCTTCTCTTAATATTTAAAGATCACAAAAGAAATTCGAAAATATTTATAAAAAAATTAAGTTGAAAGTAATTAATTAATTTTGTCGAACCTGTCAACACTCCAAATGTAAAAAAGAGGTGTATCAATCGCGTGGCAAAGTAACTAGTTGTAAGTCCTAGAGCGCAGAAAAGTCCACCCACAAAAACCACCGTTCGACAACTGTACTTCTGGCAGAGCATGCTTGTCACCGGAGCTGTAAACGAAACAAAAACACTCTTTAATGTAGGTACCTAAATATTTCTATAAGATGCTACCATTATATTTCTCATGGTACATGATTAAAATAAGATCTTAATGCCCGAGTTTTTCGGAAGATATATATTCAGTTAAAAAAAAAAAAAAAAATAGTAAAATCCAGGCCTAACAGGGAAGGCGACGGTCCGGAAAGCCGGAGATTCCAGGTTCGACTCTTGGCCGAGAAGTTTTTTTCGCAATATTTTAAAATTAGTTCGGGGGATATACGGGGTCCTTCATATATGTGATGCAAATCTAGCTCTCTCCTATATGAATTTAAGAATTGAAATCTCAATTCAAAAAATCACTTGGAAAAATTTACTTGTGAACAGGTATATATGCATTATATATATATATATATATATATACGAGGGCGGTCCGATAAGTACTTAGCCTCACTGCCCGATGGTGTCAGTATCGCAAGAGAGATTA